>JAUYWG010000048.1:3331153-3343267 GCA_034779775.1 Enteromius afrohamiltoni
GTTCAGTGCTTTGCTACAATCTGTATTGTTAAAAGCGCTATATAAATAAAAGTGACTTGACTTGACTTGACTTGATATAGCCTATGGTTACACAGCATGGTAGGTTAAAGTTTACAATGCTATTATATTATGTGTTTGCTGGCTAGATAAAAAAAAAAAAAAAAACACTTATTTGCTCATATTTATTTGTATAAACTTAGAAAAACATGGTTTACTACTGTAATAATGTTTAATTAAAAAAAAAAAAAAATTACACAAGGAGAATAAGAATCATCAGGTCACTGTGCATTCTATATATTTTATCATGCAGAATATAATCTGCATGTATGCACACTGAAAACACTGCAGATGAGATGTGGGAGATGACCTCATTACTGTCCCACTGGCCATGCTTCCTCTATTCATTATGACCGCGCTCCGGTCAGTGTACTGCTGAGTCCAGCATTAGTTAGAGCATTAGCGCTAGTCAGCTGAGTGTGAAGGAAGTGCTGTGGTAACGGCTTTATTGACCCAGTGTGCCGTCAGAACCAAGGACAAACTGTGCTCTGAAATGGAACATCCTCCCTTCGCTCTGAAACAGAACAAAATTGAAGGATAAAGGCGATGACTGAATGTGCTGTAAAGATGCGGTTTGCTTGTTAACTATAACCTTGTTTTTCATAAGCATCAGAAAGCAAAGTTAATCAGATAAATCAAAAGGCACAGTGGTTTGATGAGAAATGCAACAAAAACACACAACCAGCTAAACTGGACAGAAAAAAGGAGACGAAATGTGTGCCCAGGGTCAGGACAGAGCAGGTAGAGACAGCAGCAGACCAACAGCAGGTAAACTGGTGGCATAGACTGAGTAAGTGCCCATAAACCGATGGATATCCTCCACCATGGCCAGCCACCAAAAGCACTAACGGTCGGCGGCCAATGGCCTCCTCACTCCTGGATGGTAAGCCAGCTTCGACGAATGATCCCACTAAAGCACAGCAGAGCAAATCACCAGCAGACCTGCCAGATAGAGCCTAGCCACCTCAACTCCATTCCAGGCCCACTTCACACGGTCCTTCAAACATCAACAACTCCCCGACCATGCAGGCCAAAAGAGAGGTGGTACAGGAGTGAAGAACACTACCTAAAGAAGCAATGCACCGTAATAAAGCCAGGCTTACCACTCCTGGAACCTGGCTGTTAAAGGGGTCATGAACTGCCTCTGATTTTTATTTTGTACTGTTTTCTATAGACTCAGAAGTAAACGTGCACTGTTGTAATTAGCTAACAGTTGGATATGTTTGACAGCCTACAGTACATTCCTCATAGAGGGGCCGCTGCTGTGATTTAGGCTAAAAACACATAAATGCTCACATCAAATGATCAATTATAACAAACAAAGCAATCACATAATAAAAACAGTAGTTACACTTTATTTTGAGAGTCCACTTTAGACATTCTACTAACTATAAGTAACTTTGTAACATGACATGTCAGCTAATTTTCATTCATTTGTAACTACATGTCATATTAATTCATTTGTAACTTGACATATACTTGCAAAGTTTCTGATAGTCAGTATGTAGTGTGTTGTGAACACATCAAAATAAAGTGTTAGAAGATATTTAAGGGTTAGTAAAGAAGTATTCTAGGAGAATACTTTAAAGAAGTATGAAGTTGATGTCACATGGACTGTTTTACCATGTTTCTGGAGCTGGGATAATTTCAGTTGTATTTCTGTCTAGGGAGGGTTGGAATGACATGAAGGTGAGTAATTAATGACAGAATTTTCATTCTTGGGCAAACTAATCTTTAAGTACTCTAATGACTGCTAGTTGACCCAGGTGAAAAAGACGTAGTATTAAATGTATTTAAAATATACTTTCAAATTAGTTTCAAAAACTATTCAAATAGTATGTTTATAATACATTTGTATTCCCAACATGCTCATTTAAAGTGTATTAAATTGTATTTTAATATATTTCTAAAAAGTATACTAGAAGTAATTTTGTATTAAATATGAACTTAATTATACTTTCACGAAATATGCTAAACCCAAGCATACTTGTAATGTATTTTTACAAAGTGTACTAGAAATACTTTTGTATTATATATGTTCTTAATTACACTTTTAGTGAATTTGCTAAATAAAGGCATACTTTTAATATATTCCTAAAAAGTATAGAAAAATTACAATTTGAATAAATATATTCCTAGTTACTCTTTTAAGGAATATACTAAAATTAAGCATACTTTTAGTGTATTTACAGAAAACGCACTTGTGTAACTATTATTTAAAGTATATTTTATGTGTACTTTGTGTAAGAACATTAAATAATTACACTTTTAGTGGGTTTTTAATGTAATTCATAACCATGTCTACACAAACTGCAAAATATTTGCAATATGTACGTATTTATAATTTTATGTATTTGGAAAAGTATAAAGTAAAAGTTTAACATCTACAATGTACAAACGTTTGTCAACTACTTATTAAGCATTACAATGTCCTGCTTAAAATATGTTGTTACTTTGGGTGATTGCGTTGTCCTTCACATGACTCATTCATTGTAATAAGCCACTGTTAATATATTTTTTTTAATTAAAATGAAATATTACACAACATATATTTACAACATATATCTAAAATAACATCTTAAATGCAAAAAAACAAATAAAATAAAATAAAAAGCGTTACACACTAACTACACCTGATTGGTTCCAGAGTTACTGAACGGCTCTGATTGTTCGTGTGAGAATGAGTTTGTGCCGGAGAACTCAGTATGTGAAATATTAGGTGCGTGCAAATGTCCCTTGAATGTGAATATGAGTCTTAATGTAAGCAGTTATATTATAGTGCGATCGTGTCTCTTTAGCACACTTGGAGGAAACCACGCGATTGATATTGATTAACATACATGTTTTTTTCTTCTCTGAACTTTTGAAACGTGAGCATCTTTGGTGAATCGTATTTCATCTTAGGACACAAGATTTTCTTGAAGATGAACGAAAGTCTTTTTGGAGGTTTTAGAGCATCTTAAGGGTGAGTGATGAAATTAATTAAAAAATATAGGCCTAGCGATGTGTTCTTTTTTTCCCCTTTTTTACCAGAAACCTCCCTGTAACTTCAGGTAACAGTTAAAACTTTTAACTGTTACCTGAAGTTACTTTTTTTGTTTAATAACGCTATTAAATATTTATAAATTAGGCCTAACGGAGGTAGTTTGGTCAATCTTGGTAGAAAATTTCAAGGAATATGTCCATTCCAGGTAGATAATTTGTGCTTCCTTTCCATTATCAGAATACCCTGTAATATGCAGAGGTTGCTTTATTGAATAATTTATCAAAAATATCAGTGAGTTTGTATTTTTATTGTTGTTGAGTGTGAAAGTGATGTTGTTGGGCTATATCCAATATCAATATCAATGCAAATTATAATAAATATTAATTAATGGATGCAAAAAAAAAAAAAAAATCAATTCTTATATCAATTATTTTTTTCCTTTGACAGATCCAGTCGTACTTAAATAAGTGACTTCGTACTACTGGCTAACTCTTGGTCAGTCATAACCACCCTAATGCACTGGCTCCACCAGTGATGCTCAGCTCCATTGACCTTCCGCCTGTGCCTTCAGACCAGCTCTGTCTCTATCGCTCAGACCCCAAATTTCAGCAGCCACAACATCAATATCTTGACTCCTTCCTCAACTCTGCTGTGGGTTGTCAGCTCTGGGTCTGTGCCATGTGCCAAACACCAGGCCTCCAGGGGATCATCATCATCATCCTCCCATCACCATCTCTTTGCCACATCTTGCCATCATCCCCTGTGCTCCTCACCATCCCTACACCATCTCCTCATTCACCTCCAAAACACCCTTCGTCTCTCCCTGTTCTCTTGCTTGAACTTTTACCTTTGTTGTCTTTTTGCACATACACTAATACTCGCCTCTGTATTTGTTCAGTATATATTTTTATTTTTAACTTTGATTTATTAATTGGTGTAAAATCCAGTACTTTACAGTAACACAGGTATAACTGAAATGTTCTACAAATGGATAAGATAACTCTGCCATAATATTTCACACTTTTTTCAGTGTTGCTGTTTTTTTTTTAAATATATTAATGTATTGTGTTTTAGTAAAACAAATGATCTATAAACATTCCTGTATTTTAAGTGCATTTTTAATGCATTTAATAGTTTTTTTTCTCACAAGGGTATATATGCTGCTGTACTTTTTTTATTTACTTGAATGTGCCCAACGATATATAATGTATTAAAGTTTTATAGATATCAAAGTGTGTATGTGTGTGTGTGTAAATATATATATATATATATATATACTGAAAAAAAATATAACATACTAGTGTAATGCTAATGCATTTCAAATGGACTTTAATACAATTTAAACGTATTTGAAGTACATTAAAACAATATTTCAAATATGCTCTAAATATAGTTCATGAAGTATTAAAGTACATTTTAAATGTTTTTTTAAGAAATACACTTAAATTGCACTAAATATACTTAAAATGGGTCAATTTTAACACAATTTCAATACATTTAATATATTCCAAATATATAAATGTTAAATTTAAATAGATCTTGAAATACACTTAATATACTTAAAGTTGTTCCAAAATAATACATTTAATATGCACTTAGTATAGTCTAGTATAGGACTGGATCCCATCTTTGATGTGTGTCCAGCCCACCACGGTTGGGCAGAAGAATAGTGAAGTCTTTAAAGTGGCTGGAGGCAGACCACTTAAAGCAGGGGTTTTATATTCAATTCCTTGAGGTCCACTGTCCAGCTCTGATTAAACACAGTTGAGACCAATTAATCAAATTGTTCCAGGCAGGTGGTCATGGCTACTCTGCAGGACACTGGCCCATGGGGACTGGAGTTTGGCACCTGTGACTTAAATTGAGACTTTGCAGAAGTTAACACCATCAGAAGGGCCTTCTCCAGCTAAAATTTAGGATAAACCACCATGAGAAGATGGCAAATCCAATCAGTTCTTAGATGTTCATCATACAATGTAATTTAGCACATGATAATCCATGCTGTTACGTTCCAGAACGTCAGTTATTATTGGACTGTTGTTTTTGACCTTCTTTGTGTATATTCTTGCTCTTTTCCTTCCCTTTCACTCACCAATACCATGTAGGTGCTGATGTTCAACGCCCTCAGCGTGCATGGATTGGTGGATTAATTGCAACTCACTGACCAGTCCTGTGCATCTCTACTCCTGATTCGCTCCATGGTTTCCTCGCTGCAGCCTATTACAGTGCTTCATTTGGATTTAAAAGCCAGCCGGTAGCATGGCAATGAGGAACGGCAGGGACAGCAGAGTAGACTGAGAGATGGTGTCACTTTTGAGAGAGTTGTGGTTTGGAGCTGTAAAATAGATGTTTTGATTGTGTTTTAGAGACAGTTTTTGTTACATTTTTTCAGTGATTGACATTTAAGATTGTTTAATTCAGCCCGTATTTCCTGTGTTTTTAGCCCTGATGGTGTGTTGCTTCCTCATCCTCATTGCATGGTGTGAGCTACCAGGCAAAGGGCTGGTAAGGGAAGTATGCCACGTGGTTTACATCTTGACACGTAGAGAAAACGTTGTTAGAGACACTAGGTTACACGGTGCATGCCAATCCATGTATTTCTTTTGTTAAAATAGTGTAGCTAGGTCAATCGTCGTTAACGGTTGCGTTGGTGGTTTTGTTTATTACTTTCAAGTGTTTTGCTTTTTCTTTTTTTTTTTTTTTTTTTTATTAGATAAGTTAGAGGGGTTTGGGTCATTTAGCTGGACTGGGGTTCTTACTCTGTTGTTTTCAGCAGCACCGTCGGCCAGCCCTTTTGACCTACATTGTGTAGATGTATTTGTGTTTTTTTCTACCAAGTTCATCACCTGGTTTATTGCACATTTTAACATTCATTCACATTGTCAATAAATCACTTAATGGTTGTACTCTCTTGTGTTGGAGTCATTTTGTCACCTGTTTTGAGTTGTCACTACCCCATATGTCCGCAACCACTAAATGTACATTCCACTAACCCCTAGATCCATTAAGGGATGTAACAATGCACAAGTGCAAATAGTTTTTCCACAAAGAACAACTCTGGACAGAGAGGAAGAGTGACAAAGACAAAGTTTCTCAAACATTTCTCCATGGCTGCCATTCAGGTGTGGACAAAGAGAAAAGCTGCTTGCTAGGCAGAGACATGCCAGGGAGGAGATTGATGGCACAATCATACAGTCAGTGGGGAGGAAGAGAAGCATCCCTAGAGCTTACCATGACCCGCGTCTCCAGACCCATAATCCTGACTGAAACAGGGCTGGCATAGCTGGCCTGAGAACTCAGAGACTCAGAACATCTGCTGTAAAGTTTGCAGAAGCAACAGAGGACTAAGATTGAGTGCCAGTAAAATCAGTGGGAATTTGAAAATTCAATTCAATTGCATTTTTAAATACAAAAATGTTTAAATGATGATTGTATGTTAAATTAATTGTAAATAATATTTGGTGATGTTCTTGCAGGGAGTGGATAAGTTGTATTATAGTGATATACTGAGCAACAATTAGGACTAAATAGTCAACTAATCAACTAGTTATAATTTAAATAAATAATAACAAATAATGATATATATATATATATATATATACAATAAAAAAATGAAATGTCTCAAATAAATAGATATTTCTGATTATAAATGGTCATTGAATAAGGAACACAGAAAATGAGCTTTCAAAGAGAAAATAATGCACATGCTCAGGAGCAATAATAAAATTACACAATGATCAGTTGATTCATCCACAGGGATTGCATGGGTTAATTTTATTTTGTGTAGTTTGTGAAGCATATTTTTTTGGGCATTCTGTACACTTGAACTTTAGGTTACTCTTTATTTCTGTAGTCCATTTAGACATTCTACTAACTGTAAGTAACTTTGTAACTACATGTCAACTAAATGTCAACTAATTCTTGTAAATTCCCAAATACATGTCTACTAACTCTCAGACTAGTTAGTGTAGGTTTAGGGTTAGTAGAATAAGTTGACATATACCTGTAAAGTTTCCTGTAAAGTTAGTATGTAGTGGACTCATTAAAATAAAGTGTTAGAGGATATTAATCAGACAGTCTACTGATACAACTGCTAGTTGACATGGAGTTACTTACTTTTAGTCGAATATCTAAAGTGGTCCATCGAAATAAAGTGTTACCAAACTTTATGCAGAATAACTAAAATAATACATATAAATGAAATACAAATAAAATGTGTTCATCTGAAGGACTTGAATGATGGTGTCACGAATGAAGGTGAGAGACAGTCGAATCCGTTCGCAGGGTATTTTAATGTACAGGCTTAAACACAGTACAGGTCGATATCGGCAGACAACAATGACGGAGGCAGAGGCAAACAACAAAACCAAAGAATAGGGCGATCGGTAAACAGAGACTAGTAAACGTTAAGGCAAAAGGGGAAGTCGAAGAACAGGCGAGGTCGGCAATGAGGAATCAAACAGCGGAACAGAGACAATGGATAACAAAGGGAAAATCGCTTACAGAGGTAGGACAAGCCATACACCATGATGAGCGGGGAACACAGGGAATTCTGCGGTATTTATACAGGATGTAAGCACACAGAGGGGGCGGAGAACATATCAGTAACTATGGGAACACATGAGGTGGGTGGAGAACATATCTTTAATGATTCGTCTGAGGCTGGATGATCCATTTTGCAGCTTTATTGAACAAGGTTGAAACAGGCAGAGGTCATAAACACAGGCACACAGTAATATCAGGGACAAGGCAGTTTTCATAGTTAGTGGCAGGCAGAAATGTCAGGGCAGGCGGCGAGTATCAGAATTCATATATCAGTCCAAGAAAACACAGAGAAATCAAACAGGGAAAACACTCAGCAGTGAAAGCCGGGGCAAATCAAGACTTTGCGTCTGACTCTAGAAAAGTCAGTGTATAAATACTGTAGATAATGACTAACACCTGTGAAGGAATCAGCCAAGGTACATGGGTGAAAAGAGTGGAAACGCTAATATTCTGGCGAAGCTTCCCACTGCTGTTGGCCGGAGAGAGCCACGGAGGGGCGGCTTGTGACAGAGCCCTCCCCTGCGAGCCGCTCCTGAAGCGAGTATGAGTGCGGCGTCAGGGTCTTCCTCGAGGTCTGGGGGCTGGTTTTCCTGGATGATCACGATGAAAGGCCTCGTTCAGAGTGGGGTTGAGCACATCCTGAGCATTGACCCACGACCTCTCCTGGGCGGCATTCCAAGTTTCTTCACTCTGATTCAGCCAGTTATCGACAGAGGATAAGTCTGTGAGTTCGCCTGACCAGGGGAACAAGGGCGGTTGAAAGCCCAGCACATACTGGAATGGGGTTAGGTTGGTGGCAGCCTTTCTGATAGTATTCTGGGCATACTCCGCCCACAGAAGAAATTGACTCCAATCCTGCTGATGGTTGTGACAGTATGAATGAAGGAATCGTATTAACTCCTGATTTTGTCGTTCTGCTTGGCCGTTAGATTCGGGGTGGTGACCTGAGGTGAAACTTTATGCAGAATAACTAAAATAATACATATAAATGAAATACAAATAAAATGAGTATCAGAATCCAAATATCAGTCCAGGAAAACACAGAGAAATTAAACAGGGAAAACGCTCAGCAGTGAAAGCCGGGGCAAATCAAGACTTCGCATCTGACTCTAGAAAAGTGTATAAAGCGTATAAATACTGTAGATAATGACTAACACCTGTGAAGGAATCAGCCAAGATACATGGGTGAAAAGAGTCCCTGTGGAAACGCTAATATTCTGGCGAAGATTCCCGCTGCTGTTGGCCGGAGGGAGCCACAGAGGCACGGCTTGTGGTATATCAGTAACCAAGACAACACATAAGGTGGGTGGAGACGAGAGTTCATAAATGATAATTAGTCCATAGATGAAACTGGGACACACAAAACACACAGATAGAGTCTAGGGCTGGAGTGCCATAAGCAGTATTTACTGGCAAATCCAGCTGGGCATGACAGATGGAGTTTAAGTAGTTACTTCTCCTTTAAGTACAATTTAAAGTCACTCAAATCTGAGTATTACAGGTGAAGGAGTATTTGTACTTTCAGTTGAGTATAATTTTTGAGAACTTTTCACACCTTGAGATGCAGTCTTCAGTGAACTATGCAGCAAGATGGCATGAGCTCTGGACACGCGGGTAATCAGGAGATTTCATTGGTTTTAGAAACCGGCAAAACACCCTGACAGTGAAGAGGTGCAAAACTAGCCTAGAAACAGAAACTAATAATAATGAGAGAAGAGAGAACAAGCACAAAGCTGATGAGTGACTGTGCTTATCGCCGAAGGCAGTCAATTGTGTGCTACCAAGCAGGGAAATGAAAACAAAAACAAATGAAATAAGGACAAATAACAAACCCCAGTCCTGACACCATCCTTGCTAAAATATTTACTGCGTATAACTTTTATTTTTTAAAAATAAAAAATTATGATAACAATATGCATGTACCACGTGGTTATAATAATATCACCTCAGCATGATTTCATGTCCACCACCACCTTTATTAATAATAATAGTAATAAATATTTTGAGAACTTTCAAGTCATGATATCGAAGGTAAATACAAAGTTTTACCAATGCATTTGTAAAATTAGCATATAGCCTTCACAATATCACATATCAGATCTGGCTAAGATATTGAAAAATGTTTTTAAGCACTTAAATGCAACTCTGCAAAAATCATAAGGCAAAACCTGACATGTTTGGTATAGTTGGACTCGGGAAGAATTCAGGAGTCCAAAAAGGTAACGTATAAATAAGTTAAACACACTCAAGGTTATAGCCATGTGAATATTTGATTTTACTTTTAGGTGGCACTGACTCAAAACCTCTCAGGCTCCTTCAGGGCATTGAGCTGATGACCTAACCAAGTTTCATAATGATACGCTAATGCGTTTGTAAAATACACAACCCAAGCTCATTGGAAATATGTGCTTCTACATACATTTCTGCAACCCCATAATTATATACCTTACTGCACGCTTCGGTGCACACATGGTTAATACATGACCGTAGCACGTTTGTATTAGGTTGGTACAGGTACTATATGTATTGCAGTGTTGTTATAATGCTGCTTGAGGTACGTTTTGTGGTCGTTCAGAATTCAAATATTTAGTGAGTGTCGCTAAAGATTAATGCTCTGTCATGTTTTAAATATCCACTACATCAAATCCATACCTAAACCTACACAATAGTGTTAACAAATGCAAACGTAAAAACATATTTACTGATTTTAACTTCCATCCGCTGATTTGAACAACGCTGTATCATGTGAGCTGACGATTAAACATACTGAGCTAGAAAACTCATACATATGAAGCTTTATCTGTGACAACAACGTTCAAAACGATCAGTTTTCAAATTGTGTAGGATGTTAAAAATGTTCGAAAGTCGACTAATTTTGTGAAAATTAGCCTTTAAAAAAACGTAAGAACATCAAAAACGTACCTGTAAATCATACTTTTGTGTAAAAAAGAAATAAAAGTTGTGGGAGTTTTGCTGCCTCCATTTCAACTGGAAACTGCAGCAATTTGTATGTATAGGTACGTGTTTTCAGTTTTGCAGAAATGTATAAAGAGGGACACATTTCCAATAAGCCTAGGCTGAAAATACGGCATTTCAGTGCAAAATTCAATATGGCCGATGCTCAAAATGTTGAGGAGATATAGGCTTAGATCTGTTTTTGCTTGTATTTTGCAGAATTTGTTTGCACATTGTTTGAGAATGGTTGGATGAATCAAATTTCATAAAGTTTTGCCAGCATGGTCTCCAGGCAATTTTGGTGGAAGTTTTAAGAACAATTAAAAAAAGTGAAAAAAAAACCCCCTAAACCTTACAATATTCGAATTTTAGAGTCCATTGAACTTTGCATGAGCCAAGAATTTTAGGGAAATTTTTCTTTTGTGCCATATGGTTCAAAAGTTAATAGCATCAACATGAGTGAAAATACGGACAAGCTGAGTTGGAGACTCCAAATTGGTTATGGTTACTGATGAGACTGTCCTCTATCAGTGTACCAAATTCCCAATTACAATTTTCCCGCAAACTGTTCAATGGGCTTTCATTGACACAGTGATGGAAGAAACTGAAGAAGAAATGGAAGAAGAAGAATAACGCCAATGGATACAATAGGTGACTACGCCCTTGGCCCTTAATACTAACACCATTTGGTCACAGTTTGTTGTAAGTTCCAGTTCTCGCGATTAACAAACAATTAACTACACATTTTGCTTTTAATAAACTTCTCATTTGCTTTTTTATTAATATTTTGTAAGGTAGTTGTTAAGTTTAGATATTGGGTAGGATTAAGGATGTAGAATATGGTCGTGCAGGATATTTGCTTTATATGTACTAAACAGCCAAGATCCTAATAATAGGCATGCTAATAAACAATTCGTGAATAGCGAGAACTGGTTCCTATACTCAGGTGTTACTATAATAATCCTGTAAATCTGAACTATAGTATTGTCTTACTCTGTTGAGTCCAAACCTACACCTGACCTCTTCTAAATCACATGAGCTGCATGCCCACACAAGCATTTCAGTGCTCACAGTTCATCTGTTTTGGGTAATCCTACACAGTGCTCATTACTTAACCAAGCACTTACCTATGCTAAGCCCTCTCCATCAGATATCAGCAGCCCAACAGATAACAGTATTGAGTAATTGAACTTTGCAACAGCAGATTCTGAGGAACACCACTGTCATGCAGATAAAGATAAACTGTACAGAAATACAGAACTGTACAGAAAGACTAACATACCTGTGCCTCTGAGAAATTCAGACAAATACACTAACATACCTGTGCCTTAGAGTAATTAAGACAAATAATAAGCCAACACATACAAGAAAACACATGAAAATTTCTCAGAATAGAGATAAAAAGTCTGTATAGACCTATATAGACATCAGCTGTGCAGATAAACATAATTATTAAGACAAGTTAAAATCTAAATAAAGGCAAGATGCACCTACCTGTCACACCGTCGCACTCACCAACACACTCACCTGACCCGGGATCAGCATTCACGGAGATCGCACAACCAACCATC
>JAUYWG010000048.1:3352851-3374614 GCA_034779775.1 Enteromius afrohamiltoni
CTGGATGATGATCAGATCAGATCTCTGTGTGGAGCACTGGCTGTGGTCAGACAATAATCTCACTGCATTATTACAATGAATGACAAAAATGATGTTTGGAAATGGAAATGGAAACTGATATTTCCAACTGACACGCTATAGCAAAAGATAGAAATAATTGACTTAAAACCATTTTTTGTTGCTGAAAATACTAGTGGCCTAAGACTTTTGCACAGTTCTGTGTAAATCAAGTTCACATGATTACACCCTGAAAAAAACAAAACAAAAAAAAACTATTTTCAAAACATGTTATATAAGGACCCCTTGTGACCTATACTACATTTCCTCAATAAACTCCTAATTTGGTCCTTATTAATAGTCAGGTAGTCAAGTTTAGGTATTGGGTAGGATTTTGGATGCAGAATAAGGTCATATAGAATATAGGCTTTATATAAACAACCAATATGTTAATAATATGTTAATGTATGCTAAAAAACTAGTTAATAGCAAGAATTGGTCCCTAAAAAATTCAGATCTGGAATATCGCTTGAGGGTGGAAAATTTTCCCATACAGATTGTGCATCATCAGGTTAATAATCAAAAGTGACACTAATTTGTAGTCTTGACAAACCAACCTGGTCTCACAACAATCCAAAATTTGGCACATCGTACGAATATGTACGAATTGCTGCTTGGTTTGAAAGTGACTTCTGTGAGAACAGTACTCTGTGCATACACTAGCTCCATTAGTAATGGACTTGTTTTTTGCATTAATTTAATCAGACCTTTATTTGTCCCTTTTACACTAACTGAAAAAACAGGAAGCTTTTAAGGATGCTTAGTAGAACACAGAAAATACAAGACAGGGAGTTTGCAAAAAGGACTTAATATGCACCATGACTCTGCAACACATTATCTCTCAAAACATAGGCTTGGTCAAGACTTACTGGAATTACATTACCCATCCTCTGTACCCCTTTAGCAGAATTGTTCTATGTGCAGGGTACTCTTCAGGGTTAGATTCAACTGTTTGCCTCATGCATCAGATACATCAAATCTCTTGCATGAGTTTATAAAAGCATAATACATATAGTTTATACTCTTACAACTTAAAATACATCCAAAATAGTTGATGTATCTGATGCATAAACCCATCCTAGCCTAAAAATAACTACTTCTCAACTAAACAAAATTCTTAACAAGCAGAAAGATTTAAATTCATGGGTATTTATTGCTGAACAGAAAACAGTATAAAAGTATTACAAACCACTCATGTTGTATTTCAACTGTTCTGAAGCCATATACTATTATGTGAGGAAAAGATTGACACATTTACTAGCTAAAAAACGATCACAGTCCATTAATACAGTCATATAATTTAAAACATAAAGCTGCCACAAATGAGACCAAATGGCATTTCATAGCACTTATTCTGGCAGTTTTTAAGTGTGTTTGTGATTTGGCCTGGTTTCACAAACAGTGCTTAGCTTAAGCCAGAACTAGGCATTAGTTAAATTAAGATATTTAAGCAACTTTTACAAAAATGCCTTATAAGAAAATATTACAGTTACCCTTTCAGGCGAATCACTTCGATGTTACAGATGGGAACTCGCCAGAGTGACCAATTGCCTTTGAGCTTTTTACTAAAGGCCAATGAATATTGGCGTGCACTGATTGCGCTCATGTGCACCTTATCACTGCGTGAATATTAGAGGGCACGAGCGGAGTACACATGCAGGCTTTTTCGACAAGAAGGCTTGCTTTCTCGACCCCCCAATCTCCCAGGCCGGCCAATTTGGTGACACTGTCAGGGACTTGGCCCAGGAGTTTGTGGCAGTTCAAAAGCAGACAGAGGCGATGTCCCACATCCTGCCTCGGCGGGGGCCCAGCCGCTCCCTGAGTGCGCCTTTGACTGCTCGTCGCTGAGGGCGTCCCCCCTCGGCACCCTGTACACCTGTTCCGACCCCGCCGGGGCACACAATGCCCGACTGGCGGTCGGTCGTCAAGCTGGCCGCGGGCGAGGGGTGCCGCCTGCTCAGGGGCCGGCCAAGAACACCCGGAGGGGCGGGAAGTGTTCCTGAGACAGGCTGCCCGGAGGTGATGAGGACTGCTCTTCGGGTGACGTCGATGACATCTCCGTCCCCACTCCCGGAGGTGGGCTGGGAGCTTCTGTGCACTAAGCCATCGGCCTACGGGTCGACGGTACCCACATTTTTCACAGACAACTGGCTGATAAAAGCTCGCTCGCGGGATCTGTTGTGCATGCACAGGGACATAGTGTTATGGCACCTCAGCCGTTTGGGTCTTCAGGTCAACTGAGAGAAGAGCAAACTTTCCCCGGTGCAGAGGATCTCGGTATGGAGCTGGACTCGATCTAAATGACCACCCGTCTCACCAGCGAGTGTGCTCAGGCCATGCAACTGCCTAGATACATTCAGGCACAAAGCAGCGCTTCCTCTCAAATCTTTTCAGAGGCTCCTGGGGCATATGGCAGCTGCAGCCGCGATCACGCCACTGGGCTTGCTTCATATGAGGCCGCTTCAGCGTTGGTTACACGATCAGGTTCCGAGATGGGCATGGCACTGTGGCACACTTCGGATTGGCGTTTCCCCGGAGTGTCGCCACCAATTCAGCCCGTAGTACCCATGGGACAGGTGTCCAGGCATGTTGTGCTGTATGCAATGGGCAAGCAGCTTCGGGTCCCTGGACAGCCGTCCGACTGCTTTTACATATCAATTGCCTTGAGTTGTTGGCAGTGCTTCTTGCCCTGCGTCATTTTCTTCCAAATGCTCTGCCACAAGTATGTTTTAGTCCGAACTGACAACACTGTGGCTGTTGCGTACATCAACAAACAAGGTGGTCTACCCTCCTGGGAGGAGGCAGACACAGCCATAGAGTTGTTGTGTTCTGTACACGTGCTGCGCCTCTACACTGCTGTCTCCAAACAGAGGTTGGCTCACTGGGTGGTAGAAGCTATCTCCCTGGCTTATCTATACCAGGGAGAGCCTTGCCCATTAGGACTGAGAGCTCACTTAACAAGGAGTGTCGCCTCATCCTATGCGTTGGCTCACGGCGCCTCTTTAGCAGATATTTGTAGGGCTGCAGGCTGGGCGACACCCAACACCTTCGCCAGGTTTTATGACCTCTGTGTAGAGGCCCTGTCTTCTCGTGTCCTCACTGAGGAAAGCAGGTGAGCCAGCTTTCTGCGCCACTCCTATGGGATCTGTGCACTATCTTCTCAGTGTTCCCTTAACTGTGCGTAACCTGAGTCCTCCCTGCATCGCAGTTGGACCTAGAGCGTAGTAGTTCCGGCTGTGCTACCTCTGGGACTCCTTCACCCAGTAGGTGTGGCTACAAATCTCAATACTCCACAGTCTGTCAGAAGTATGTGTTTCCCTTCAATTCCATACTCTTATCGATATATTGCATTTTCTTATTCCACAAAAGAGAACTGTGTGTTAAGTCATGTGCTCTGCCCTCAACCGCCTGCTTCAGCACCACTGAAAGCCACTCTGTGGACTTCATGGGCCACAGAGGGTTGGGAAGGTTAGGTGGATTCCTCTGCTGACTAACTTGAAAAATATCTAGCTAATATATGCTAATATATAAATATCTGCTTAGCGCGGCCTCAGAGTTGTGGCCTGTGCCACGGGTGTTCACATCTGTAACATTGAAGTGATTTGACTGAAAGAGTAACGTCTAGGTTACGAACGTAACCCATGTTCCTAACGGAGAAGTTACACTTTCTCCTGCCATGACTCTGAGGTCGCGCTGACACCGGCTCTGCTCTTCATCAAAAACTGCATATGTACTCCGCTCGTGCCCTCTTATACTCACGCAGTGACAAGGTGCACCTGAGCACAATGAGTGCACACCAATATTAATTTCATTGGCCTTTTGTATGAAGCTCAAAGGCAGTTGGTCTCTCTGGTGAGTTAACATCTGTAACGTCTCCATTCCCTCCTCCAGGGAATGTGGGTTACATTTGTAACCTAGACGGTGTGCATCTTAACACAGAACAATGACACTGACATGTTTAAGATATTTCAAAGCAAAATATCTTCATCTGAGAAAGCAGACTAGCTTAAGCCTTGTCTGTGAAACTGGGGGTGGGTCTTGAGATGGTAATTTTCTTTGGGTCTGTTGTGCCCATAAATCATCTGGCCTT
Organism: Enteromius afrohamiltoni; assembly: GCA_034779775.1. NCBI lineage: Eukaryota > Metazoa > Chordata > Actinopteri > Cypriniformes > Cyprinidae > Enteromius > Enteromius afrohamiltoni. Next base: position 3,356,999 of record JAUYWG010000048.1, read on the forward strand.
GAAAGACTTGGAATATTTGTTTTTAAAGAAATTGTGACTGTAGCTGTAAACATATGTTTTATATTGACAAATTGTTAGGTTTAGGGGTAGGGATTAAGTTATGTGCTAAATAGTGTAAATAGTGTAATGTTATGTTATAATGAAATAATTGTAGCTGCTTAAATTATGCTATTTGTTATTATACATTTAAATAAAAAATATATACAACAATATTACATCCAACATGTAATTTCTTGACAATACCTTTCCTTTCCGGACCACGTGTCTGCATGTGATGAGTTGGGAGTAAGAATATGCTGGACTCCTGGGGAAATTAATAAAGCCAACCAAGTCAGATTAGAGCTTGCCATTTTGTGAAATGTCATTATGTCTGTGTGCTGAATAGTGGAGCTCTTGATGGTCTTTTTATTGTGTTAAGTACAGAGCAGATGCAATACATTTTACTCTTATTATACAAGGATCTTGAATGAGGTTGAATATACAGTAAGTTTCGGCTTTCAGAGACCCTCTTCATTATTCCACACAGAGGCAGCATGGGAACTTGACTCAAGAACGCTCTGCTTCATGCGTCGATAGAACGAATATGGACAAGTGTGGACAAATGAAGAATCTCACAGGCATGAAGTGTGATGAACACTAACACACAGTGGCATCTGTGAGATACCTACTGAACTCATTTCTAGCTGTGTCAGTCATGGCATCTATCATGCACATCATTTCTTTTATCCTTCATGGATAAGATTTCTTTTGAGGAGCCATAAAATGATGTAGCTGCTTCATGAAGCCTCTGATTCGCACTGCTGAGAGTGTGGAGAACATTTAAAGGTGAATTTCTGAAGAATATCCCGGGCTTCAAGCCAATAAAAGTGACTGAGCTAAATGCCAAAATTGCAAATATGGATTTTAAAGCGATCCATATGGCTAATGTTCTATATCCCAGGTCTCCTAAAGCCATACAATAGCTTTGTGCAAAAAAAAAGACCATAAGTCACTGAAAATCTTGAGATTCAGTCCAACTCATCAGCAGGTATGTTTCTTCATGACTCATTCTCTCGAGTTGGCTCTTATCAGTGAATGGATTGATTCAGTTCATAAAGAATCTCCACTGAAGTTTGCAACTTAATGATTAACAGTTCACAAGAGGGGATATTTATCAGAGAACACTGACTCAAATCTAGGAATGGACTGTGAGTTTGTATGAATGTAAGGTTTAGATCTAATCTCTGTATAGAGCATAAATAGTGTTTATAATCGCAGTGCTGCTTTGTTTACAGTGCCACCTGCTGTCAGAGAGTGAAACCCTCAGCCCGTCTGCTGTTTTTGTTTTGTTTAGATCAGTGCTTCCCAACCACGTTCCTGGAGGCCCTCCAACACTGCATGTTTTCTATTTCTCCTAAATCAAACACACCTGAATCAGATCATCAGCTCATTAGTAGAGAATCCAAGAGCTGAAGAAGGTTTGTCAGACAAAGACATAGACATATAAATACCTAGATGCCTCGTTGGCCGCTCGGCCACATGTCAACGTCGCCACCATGTTGGTCCGGGCAACAATCCTTAACCCCTATCGGGACAGAAGAGAATGTACCAGCCTCGTCGACAGTTTGACGATCTACAGACCATCGCACATAAATAAAAACAGATCTCGGGGTGTTACATCATAAGACTGAACAGTTGTTTATGATGGTTTTGGTCATTATGTTGCCAGCCTAATTAGCCACCAGTGTATACGTTTAATAACTATTGCTATATTTTTAGTTAGCTAAAAGCTGAACTTTTAAATGGATTCTTAGTAAGTTTTAACTTGTACTGTAGTTTATATCATAACGTAAATTGTGCTATGAGCATAATATGTGCAATGATCACTTTGACAAGAGTGTCAGACTGTCAGGATTAGGAGCTAAATCATCTCTCTTTAATTTCACTACTCATTTTCAAAGATCAGTAAATTATAATGATTTGATAGCTTATCATAACACTCGGGACTATTAATATATTTATTTATTTATTTTTATTTTTTTTTTTTTTGCCAGTTGCAAATAGGAGCACACAAGCCTTAAAGAAATATGAAGAAAGCCAGTTTCCAAAAAAATGATACTACCACAGCATTTTTACTACTATTTAATTTACTTTTTGATCTATTATATTTATTCTTCATTATTTATTCTGTATTATTCCATCCGTGATATTACATTCTATTCTATTATTTATCTATTTTTATTCATTTATTATGGTATTGTGCATATAATTGTTGCTATAAATCCATTATATGACTTATCTATAATAATATGTATTATCTTATTGTACTGTTGTACAGTATTGTATTACATTACTACAACTTGTACTATATACTTTTTATTATCACATATCACTTTTACTATTTTACTGTGCACTGTATCAGTGTGTAATAAAGAATTATCATTTAGCTATATTAGTTTATGTTTGTTGTGGAGTTTATATCTAGGGTGTCATGTAAATAGGAAGTAGACTAGCAGACTGTCACTGTTTGATTTGTATGCATGATTTTATAAAAAACAATGATGGAAAATTATTAGTACTTAGATGTATTATTTAGACTTATACCCCAGTATTTCAAAGGGAATGAGCTGTGTTCGGATCTGAGGCACAAGGCTAAAATGTTGGGGTTAAAGGCAGAGAAAGCAATGAAAAAACTCATTTTAATTTAATGTACATTAAAATTACATTACATGTATGTATTACAGTTATACTGGCCTACAATAATGTTATGATTAATAAAAAGCTAAATCAACCAAATTAACAGGAGTGCGAGTGTGAGCTTTTTTTCATAATTTCTTTAAAAAAATTAATGTTATTTTTAAGTCCATGCATATCACAAACCACTGAAACTGGCTGCTAAATGTGAACGTTATTGTTATTTGATCCAAAAAAACTCAGTTCCTCCATTCACCGAAATTTGTTTTTAACGCATTCTTGCCCGGAGAAAGATGGCGGGTGCGTTGACGTATCGCAGCAATGGCTCAAAGTGGCCAGTGAGGCGTCTAGGTATTTATATTTCTATGGACAAAGAAGAGATGCAAAACGTGCAATGTTGGAGGCCTCCAGGAACATGGTTGGGAATCACTGGTTTAGATGTTTTATACAGTAGTTTCACAACACTAATGGCAAACCATTTAATGTTTGCTTAAAATTTAGAATATACAATCAAATGTTTGCTATTTCTTTGGATTCTGATTTAAATGCAGTGGTTATCTGCCTCTAATTTTAAATGGAAAGAGCAAAGACAAAGTCTTTTCTTTAATTTGTGTTATCCATTTGAATTATTTTTTAATAACAGTACAATTTAGTTTTATTATTTGACATTTTTATTTCATAAAGAGAATATAAAATAGAATAATAAAATCCAAAATATCTTAAATTGTGTTTTGAAGATGAAACAAGCTTTTACAGGTTTGGAACGACATGAGGGTAAGTGAAAAGTGACAAAATTTTTCATTTTGGGGTCAAATAACCCTTTAAACATTAAAATCAATTTATTAAAACAACAAAAAATAGTTTAGAATAATCTAGACTCTTCTTGAAAATGGCCAATATATTCACACAGTGCAAAAAGTTAGTTTTAGCAGCTGTGAGCTTTGTATGATTTGTGGATTACTATTTTGTTTAATAGATAAGCCTTAATAAAAACACATATGTTCAGAAAACAATCACAAACAATCAGAAATTAGGTTTTGCCTCAATAGTTAATTCTGTAGTGAGCATATAAATAGAGAAATGAAACAGGTGCAGTCGGTTCCACTTCACCTTTTTTGACTGACTGTGCTGACAAGTGAGCAACTTTTTAGTTAAACATTTAGTGGGTGTTTGCCCTTAACGATGTCACAGGATAACCCCTTTTTAGTCATCTGGACATTCATTACGTAGCTATTGATTTCACATCACATGTGATCTGCTTAGAATATATGGGTTTTTCTGAATTTGAGGAACTAAAATGACATTTAGTTAGAAACAACTAAACAGGATGCTTGTGTCTCCACTTTTGCCAAAGAGGACATCTTGTTCATTATTGAATAACACTGCTGCAATATGTCAATGGTCATAGCTTATAGCTAATTTCTTCCTTTAATCCAACTAGCAACTTAACTATAAAAACCCAGGAAGCACCAGAAAAAACAGGGTAGAAGACTTAATCATTTGCTCAATTTAAATTCTTGATTGTTAATCATTTTAACCTTTATGCTTTATCCTTTATCCTTTAAGAATGTGAATGGCTTTGTGAATTTGCTGCTGGTGTTTTCCTGGTCTTCTTCAAAGGCATGGACATGCATCTCCAGACATATGGCAGGTGTCTGCTATCTCTCTCTGTGTGCCTGACAGCCTAGTCGATGCTTTTAATCAGCTGATTGGATGCCAAAGCAAATCCCATTCCACACAGAGGCAGTTGAAGGCAATTGATTCACCAACAAATGGCCTTGGGAGGTTCAGTGCAGATGTTTGCTCAGTGTTTGCCCAACAATACTAGATTTTTCCTGATACTTATGTTATAGCTCTACAGTGATGAAGATAACCCAGGCCAAGTGGAAAAAACGTGCATTTATCTACATTTCTACAAAACTCCAAAAACCTACCGATACATATATATGACTGCAGTTTCCAGCTGCAGTTATGGCTGTTTATTACCACTAATAAAAGCGCATATTCTGCATCCCTAATCCTATCTAATACCTAAACTTAATAACCACCTTTCTATATATTGATTAGCAGCATAATAAGAGTTTATTGAGGCAACAGTCATAATCTAATAATTTGTTGTTTGCTAGAATCAAACATTTGCAAACAGCTTGATTGACAAGTGATCAGACTTAGTGTTGTCACGGTACCAAAATTTGGTACCAATACCAGTGAAAATCCACGGTTCTAAGTACCAATTTCGGTACCAAAGCAAAACACAAAAAAAACTTTATATAAGAGGACTTTTATTTAATCAAACAGCACAACCTATATTTCATAGCCTAGAACTGCTTTTCTGATGGACCGATTTTAAAGATACAAACATTAACCATACATTTGTTCTGTAACACACATATTTTGGCTACACAGGTCATTTAAAAGCCTCTAGTGTGTAAAAATAGTACACTATTATGTCCTGTTTTAAATGCTATAGGAGCATTACATAGTTAATAAAGAAACTTTATTCTGACAATGTGCATTAACTTAGCGCCAGAGCATGCAAAGCTGTTACTGCTGCAGAATATTCTGACATATCAAAACATATTGGATCAAACGGAAAATATGTGTTGTAGAGAGCTGCAGCAAATGGCTTTTGATTGAAAGAAAACATGTACTACAAAAAAGTCGATCAATTTCTTAGTTTCACAATCAATATATTTCACGAGGTTAACTTATACCCTCTGTGTGGTCAGTCCGCACACGTTGTTTTATTTGTGGCCCCTTTAAATACAAGACAAGCATTCAATCTATGTCAGAGTGTCAAGAGCATCCGAAAATCTCTGTGCAGCGTCATTGGCAGGGCGGGCAGAGCGAATTTTGATGCTCTCGCTGGCGGCGGTGTGAACGCACAGTAACGATTAACTGAGCAAATTGCAATGTTTGAGGTGTTTTATATGGTTCGATGTATTTCCTCCTTTTGACAAAACTTTGATTACACCTCTTGCAGATGGGTTTTTGGTGATTGATGATGTTGCGCTTGTCATTAGCCTCAAAAACAAAATACTTCCACATATGGCTCTTTCCTCCTTTCTTTTCAACGAGCAGATTCAGAGCCGCCTCATCAATAGCACTTTTATCAATAGTGCTTTTATGAAGGAGACACAACTGCACAGAGCGCACCTTTCGGGTAGCACAGTAAGAACTGGGTTGACCCATTGCTCTGTACTACCGGTACTTCAGAAAACCTGTTACCGAAGTACCGGGTCTTTTGATAACACTAATAAGACTAATTATAATACAGGATCAACCATCTTGTCCAACAGCTATGAACGGAAATGTCTAGGTTACAAATGTAACCCACGTTCCCTGAAGGAGGGAACGGAGAGGTTACCTATGGGAACTCGCCAGAGAGACCAATTGCCTTTGAGCTTTATACAAAACACCAATGAAATTGGTGTGCACTTGATTGCGCTCAGGTGTACCTCGTCTTTGCGTGAGTATAAGAGGGCACGAGTGGAGTGCACATGCAGGTTTTCGCTGAAGAGCCGAGCCGGTCATGGCAGGAAAAGGTGTAATGTCTCCATTCGGAACATGGGTTACATTCGTAACTTAGACGTTACCCTTTCAGTCGAATCACTTCGACGTTACATATGGGAACACCCTTGGAAAAAGCCACGACTCTGAGACCGTGTTACGCGGAGACCCCCCACCTCTCGTTCACCTGCTGTCCGCTTTAAGGTCACAAGAAGACACGGCCTCTACGCGGAGGTTGAAAAACCTGACGAAGGTGATGGTGACGCCCAGCGCACAGCACTACATATATCTGCTATAGAGGCACTATGAGCCTGTCACATAGGACAAAAAAACAACACTCTCGTTGGGTCTTTGTTTTATAGTCCTAAGGCAAGGCTTAGGCCCTGTTATAAAGGGAGGTGACTTACCAACCAATAAGCCAACCTCTAGTTGGAGACAGCATTCCCTTTCGAGTGTGGTAGTGCAGCGGCACTTCCAGAGTGCGTACAGGACACCATAACTCAGGCTGGGTCTGCCTCCTCCCGAGGCAGAGCTTGTGGGTTCACCACCTAACTGCAGAAAGGCGTAGTAGGAACCCTGGGCACAACTCATTCCCATGCATAAGCCGGCCTCGTAAGGGGAGCTTCTGCTTAGGAGATGATCTGTATACAGCATCAGGGCTGGAGAAGTCTGACGCGTCCCGTGAGACGCGGGTGCCTGTGTGCCCAACCCCCTGTTAGAAAGAAGGTTTACCTTCAGGGGATTTACTGGGATGGCTGCCGCGAGGAGCATACTGCTACCAGCAGGGTTTGTTCCTTGTCATCCCTGAACTTGCACGGGCTTCTCAAAGAGGTTGTGCAAGGAGGCTCGCTGAGGAAGAAAGGCGTACTTAAAGCCCTGGAGGCCAGCTTTGCTTGCGAGTGCGACCCTGCCGAATGATTTTTTGGACTTGTGGAGGGAAAAACAACATGCAATGGGCAGACTCGGTGCAGGCAAAGAGATTTTCTTGTCCCCGCCGGTGCTCCATATTAGCTGGGCTACTTGGGGGTGGAGCTGCCATTCTCCAGGTGGGTGGCCATGAAGGCTGCTTTTTATTCAGCTGCGCGATTGAAAAACCCTGGAATGTAAACAGCGCGCAGCGATTTCAGCTGCTTGTGACTCCACAGGAGCAGGTGGCGGGCGAGTTGTGCCATACAGTGGGAGCGCAGTATTTGTAGTATGCAATGACTGCTGTATTGTCCGTTCGGAACAGTTGGAGAATTGAGGCTTACAACTCAAGGCAATATAATATGCCAAAACTGCTGGACGCCTGGTTGCTTGCCCGATACAGCACGAAAGCCATGTCATATTTCCTTCCTAGACTAGGCAGCAACACTCCGGGAAATGCCAATCCGGAGTGCGCGCGGTGTTGTCCAACTTGGGACCCGATCTTGTAACCAGCGCTGAAGCGGTTTCGTATGCAACAAGTCCAGCGCATAACGCGGCTGCGGCTGTCATATGCCCATGATTTGGATTGTTATGTGCAGTATTGGCTATTTGAGGTGATTATGTATTTGAAATGTATCTGCATATTGTTGTTTCTCAATAAACAATGCTTGATGTGTCTTTGTTGTCTTGTTGTGTGAACAATAAACAGGTGGGTGGGGGTGAGAGGGGGCAAATATTAAAGAACTGAAATTAGAGAAATGGTGCCTCGAAGCACCCAAGGTGGTTCCTGACCATTCTTAATAAAACGGTTCTTCCAGGAACTGTTAAAGCTCCTTATAGAACCACCCCTTTTAAAAGTGTGCCTAGAGATTCCACAGAGGGTTCCGCTGGAGGGGCAAAGTGAAGAACCCCAAAAGGTATCTCCAGGAACCTTTAGTATTTAAAGTGTAGTGTGGATACCCAAATTGCTTGTCGCTGGAATCTCGTGTTGTTAGGTGAATGTAAGAATTAAATGGTCTCTTCTTCACTTCAATTTACATTTTTTTATGAACTTTTGACATTTTCCCCCTCAAATGATGAAAAGATGTCTTATACAGTAGTGTTTCTGTAACTTAATGCATGTGAATATGTGACTGGATGTCTGTTGCTAAGCATCTAGCTGCTGTTCACTGTAACATTGTTACACAGCTCTGTTACACCAAAGAAAGGCTACCACCTATAACCCAGAGTTACGCGCAGTGTGAAAAGCCCTCATGAATGTATTTATTTACTGTATAAAAGGTAATTGACAAACAAAGTTTGATTGAAAATCAATGTTTAAACCAACCTGCACCCTTGTCTCTTCTTGCTTTTGCTCTCAGTTTTCTTTCAGCACTATGAATGCATGTAGCAAGCGTATCACAAAGAGTGATTGCCAGACTTCTGTTATAAACTTTGTACAGTACTGTAAAAACACTGTGATGATTAACGCTGCTTCAGTCCACATCATCAGTCAAAATTTGAAGCAGGTTTAATAAAATATTGATTGTCCTTAGTAAAACAATGTCAGGACAGGCCTGCATGGGAAATCTCTGCTTGTATATGATTGTCTTTATACCATTTTGTAAAACCAAGACTTGCATAAATTAAATTTAAGAAAAAAATAATTTGATTAATTCTTCAATTAATTAAATAATGAAAAAGTTAAATTCAAAAATCCCCCAAATATTTTTGTGTTTCCAGGAAAGCAATGCAAACACATTTTGTACACAATAAACCCAACAACATGCTAAAATAAATAAAACAAATCCAGCCAAATTTCAGCTGGCTTTTGCTGCTACACCCTCAGTGGCTATTAGTTAACTTTTTGCCAATGAGCCATCATAACTTTCCTTCCATATGGCGACTATTAATTCAAGGTCGAAGGAGTAATTTAATGTAATTAATCTTTCTCCTGGCTTTCAAAAACACATATTGACTATTTATTACACGCACAATGGATATGAAGACACATTTAGAGGAAAGTGAGTGCTGGATATCAGTAAATATGTGGATTGTTTTACAGTACTGAAGTGAACAGCTACATCAAATTAAGTATGTTTAATACATTTCAATAGCCATATTCCTAAGGAAACGAAAAGTGATCATATGGATATTTTCTTTTTCTATGGTCAGTGCTGTTTTTTTGTTGAATTGCAATGAATTGTTGAGTCTTGCAATGATCTCCCACATAAATGATCAGCTATATTGAAGGCCTGAGAACCTTGTTCTCTGCAAAAAAGAGAATCAGCAGGTGATGTGGAAGATTTAATAACCCAAGGAGGCAAAGTTTATTGTGACATGTGGTGCTGACAGGGTTCATTTGACACATGGGTGGATATGACTGAGTATTGTTTAAGTGGCACAGTCTTCAGGAGTTTCACTTATCCAAAATTGTTTTGAGGGCAGGAAGGAAAATGATTGGTTCACAGATTCACCCAATGAAATTGAGGCGGAGGCAGGACCAAAATGTGGAGGGATAAAATTGACAGATATTTTAGACCAGTGGTTCCCAAACTGCCAGGCCCCCCTTTTGCAGAATTACAAAAATTCAATGAGTTTTTGAGCCGTCAAATACAAACCTGAGTACTACTGCCCTGAGAGCAGCGTGTAGTTCACTAAAAATAACATAGCGATTCGAACCCCAGTACTCCTGCTCTGAGAGCAGCGAGACACAAGCGGTGCAGGCGATCCTGTTCTGAGATTTTTAAGGAGCTCTGTTGACGCATATATCAATTACATAGACAGCGGGGCACTGGCAGCATTGAAAAATCGTTTTGTATTTCTGTTAAATTGCCCAAAAATCAGCGTTGGTGTGGACGACTGATAAGTCATTTAGAAGAACGATTATTAGTTCTTTACAGGTTTCATGTTTCTCATTGTTTCAAGAGTGTTTAACTCTAAATTATAATAAAATATACCCTAAATTCACTTACCATTTGAAAAACAAACAGTCCCACGAAGTCTAACGTATATGTACAAAATACCTGAACAGTACTGCATGTGCCCATGGTTCTGATGAACACACAAACACTGTTAGGGTGCCAGCCATTGCCTTGATGTTGAAGAGGATTGGGCTTGAGCGGTTCAAGAGGAGGTCAGTCAGTTTCTCACAATTTATTCAGAGCGGGGTCTTTTAGCCTGATTCAATCACTGAAACTGATTTAGTGCACTGTGTGCTTTAAGTCATTCAACAAAACCACCACCTCCTAAACCATATTATTGGTCCAAGTTGTAATGGAAGGACAGGTGCTGTGAATAAAGTACAGTCACAGTGCAGCTCACCCATGAGAAATTTCCCCGGGCTTCACAACATAAACACAACAAGCGCTGAATCAATCACCTAGCCTACGATTAAAAAAAAAAAAATGCACCATCCCAGGAGACTCAGAGTGGTAGTGTGCACTAAATTATAGAAGGGGAGGTAAACTCTTAAAAATAAAGGCGCTTCACAATGCCATAGAAGAATTTTTGGCATGGTTCCATGAAGAACCTTTAACATTCTTGAACAAAATGAAATACAAATGCTGGATGTGGCTAGATTAAATAAATAACCAGAAGAAAAACATTACATTAAATGAAATAACTAAAATAAGCTAAAGTAGTGAAATGAAAAAAAAAATGCAGGTAGGCTAATGTTGCATTTTCTTAACTTGTAATTACCTCCCCGCATTCGCATTCTGCTTTGTCGTCATTTAAGATACATTTGCATTTTTTATTAACCTTCTTTAAGATAGTATTTCAGAATCCAACTTTCTGTCAGTGGTGCTTCACTGTGCTTTACACTACATGAATCTAATGCAGTTGCATTATGGGCTGGAGCGGTAGTGGAGTGCTCTCGGAGCGAGAGAAAATTGTGACGCTCCAACTTTCAAAAAATCCACTCCAAGCTCCAGGCAAAATCATGCCGCTCCACTCCTCGCTCCGCTCCACTCACATACTCTGGTTTGTAGAGGCCTGATCTTAGCTTGGACATGCATTCCTCCACACCACTAGATGTCACTCTCACCAGACTACTAGGACTAAGCTATATACGTGTCTGTGTATTTCCTGGCAATAGCAACCATAGATATGTATAGAATGACTAGATGTGTTATGTCGAGGTCTAGAACGTCGGTCGGCCATCTTACCACAGGCTGGCTTTCTAGAGGGATCTTGCAGTTTAGTTGTGTATCAAGGCAGAATTACGCTTTCTTTTCACACAATAATACACACATTATAAACATGATTTAACTGAATTTACACATGATTTCCTGTCTGGTTGGTTTGTTAAAACATCTTACATTATGATTTCTACAGGAAATTGCTGACAAGATGCCAGACTTTTGTGCCGCCTATGGCTGCTGTAACCGCCGTTGTCTCGAAACGAGAACTTTGAATATAGTTTTTAGTGTGTTTATCTCATTCTTGAAGTACATACATACATACATATTTACATACAGTTGCCCTCAACATATGATAATCTAGGTGTTTACTTGTGTCCTTGTCCTTAAATGGAAAGATGGATTTAAAATGTTGACAATAGTTTATATACCTGGGTACATTTCTCACTTTTTTAAGGTTTCCCAAATCCAGAGAGAGGAAGAGGAAGTGAGAAGTTGCTCTAAGAAGGGACGTTTCCCCTTCAGTCGAGTTCACATCGACGTTACATATGGGATCTCGCATGAGAGTCATTCGAGTCTTTGGAAAAGGCCAATGAATATTGGCGTGCAATAATCACAGCCAGGTGCACCTTATCACAGAGTAAGTATAAGAGGGCACGGCTGGATTGCACATGCAGCTTTTCGCTTTCGGAGCCTCGTCTGATGTATCGAGTCTGCTGGAGGAGAACACTTTCAATTTCACAAGTTCCTGTCCGAGTTCATGCTCTCTCGTTGTTGCAGCATATTCAGCTGGGCAGCTGTCAATGGACCCGTGAGACTGGCAGCCTTTTTAAAGGCTCAAAAGAGTGCCAGTTTTTTTGCTCGTCTGCAAGAGACCTCTCCATTGAGTGCACGCAGTGCCGCAATAGGTCTCTCCTGCGCAACCGGGCATCAAAAAAGTGCAATTTCATCACGGTTACACCGTGTGTTTCTGAGTGCGGCAGTTTCCTCACCTCTGCAGATGGACATGATCGCTTTCTCTCATGCTTGGGCCGGGAGCATGCTGAAACTCGTGGATGACTCATGCGTTCATTGTGAGTACATGACCAGCACTACACTCTCGTTCGCAAGACGACTCCCTTTGCATACTTCCCACTGTGAGAAGGAGAGCCTTGCTGGCTTTTCAGCGGTCGCGGGGGGGCGCCCGGGGGTTCGCACAGTGACTGTGCAGAACGTTTCGCGGGACGAGAGTGCTACGTGAGCATCTGACAGTGCCTGTAGTTCTGTCACAGTGTTCCCTAAGGCCCTACCTCTGGAGACACCCGTGGATGCTGAGATGTCTTACGCTGCATCAGAGGGAGAGTCGAGCGACGAGGCGTTGACCGGTGAGGGGCAGAGGTTGTCCCTGGCCGCTGCTCCGTCCCAGGCAGACACTGCGTTCTCGGCTATGCTCCTCCGAGCTGCCGAGGCAATCGGGTTGGAGGTGCCGCGTGTGCCTTCGACCGATATGTCCTGGCTGGATGATTGGTTCCTGAGTTCTCGGACCGTGGACCCGTCGTGGTCCTCCTCCGTTCCTTTCTTCCCGGAGGTGCATTAGGAGCTGACCAGGTCGTGGCGAGCCCCGTACACGTCACGCCTGGCCACCAGCTCCTCTCCCCTCTCCACCCTCGACGGAGGTGCAGCCAGGGGTACGTGGCCATCCCCCAGGCCGAGCGCACTCTGTTCAGTCCACACAGTGGCGCCGCCTGGCATGGACCGCCGCGGCCCACGTACGAGGCGCGTAAGACCTCGGGCTTGCCATGCCGCCAGGCAGGCTGCTACCGCCTTGCACGCTTTGGCTACATTCCAAGTGTTCCAAGCCAAGGCACTGCACAAGGGTGGATCTGACCAGGGAGTAATACAGGAAATCCATGGCACAGCTGGCCTCCGGGGTCCAAGTACGCCCTTTACAAGGCAGGCCTACGTTCTGAAATGGGGTCGGTTCTGGTGCTCCTCATGCCACGAGGACCCACAGAGATGTTCGATTGCAGTTGTGCTTGCCTTCCTGCAGGAAAAGTTGGAGCGCAGACTGTCCCCTTCGACTATTAAAGTGTATGTTGCGGCCATCGCAGCATACCATGATGCAGTGGATGGTCAATCCCTAAGTAAGGACCAACTCATCGTTCGCTTCCTTAGAGGGGCACGTCGGGTTAATCCCCCGAGACCGCCCCCGGTACCCTCTTGGGACCTTGCCGTCGACCTAACCGGCCTGCGGCTTGCTCCCTTTGAGCCCTTGGCTTCAGTTGAGCTAAAACATCTGTCATTAAAGACAGCGCTCCTGATTGTCTTGGCCTCCATTAAGAGGGTCGGGGACCTCCAAGCTTTCTCTGTCGATGAAGAGTGCCTAGAGTTCGGCCCAGCCGACTCTCACGGAGTCAGTCTTGATTGTGCTCCTACTGGGCCCCTTCACCAGTAGGTTGTGGCCTTAACATCTTGGTTCCACAGTCAGCTCGAGGCTGTGTTTCCCTTTACTTATATCCATATTTTATCGATATAATGCATTCCTTACAAAATTCCATGTAAAAATTATTTTTTCATGTCTCTGCCCCCCCAATCCATGCTTCAGCTCTGAAAAATCTGAAAATTCAATAGAAGCTGGCATCCCAACGGGGCCCCAAACATGGCCCCCAGGGCATTGGGAAGGTTATGTGCAGACTCTCCTGTTGACACACTGCAATACAGCCTGCCAGCACCTGGGTCTCTGCGTAACGCGGCCTCAGGGTTGTGGCCTTTTCCATGGGTCTGTTCCCATATGTAACGTCGAAGTGAACTCAACTGAAGGGGAACGTCTAAGGTTACATCGGTAACCCACAATCCTCAGCGGAATCCCCAGCGAAAACCTGCATGTGCAATCCAGCCGTGCCCTATTATACTCATGCTGTGATAAGGTGCACCTGGCTGTGATTATTGCACGCCAATATTCATTGGCCTTTTCCAAAGACTCAAAGGTGATTGGTCTCTCATGCGAGACCCATATGTAACGTTTCCATTCCCTTCTTCAGGGAACGTGGGTTACCAATGTAACCTTAGATGTTTTGCTGCCACTGACAGGACACTGATCTGCAGTGAGCACTTCAAGACCGAGGACTTCGACAGGACCGGGCAAACTGTGCGAATTAAAAATGGTGTTGTGCCATCCATTTTCAGCTTCCCAGCACATCTTCAAAGGGTATGTGTATCACTGACCAAAAATAATTTAAGGTGTATGAGACTGATATATCAATATACACATGATTAAATGTGATTCGTTTTTGTTTCTGCAAGGTATATAATTTGTTGTTTATTACAGCATATTTTAGACACCCAAAACTACTTTTTTTTTTAATCAGTAGTAATAATAATTCCCGTGAGGATGAACACTGTGTTACAGCGCCCCTTTCAAGTGTGCATATTGTATGTAGTTCTCCGCAAGCCTATGGTGGCATCATGCCTTCAGTGTGTCTTGAACAACATTTGGAAATATTGACTTTAGTTCTTTGTGCTGTGTTATTGTCATCACTGTACAGGGTGGGGATTTCAACATGCAGCGTTTCTTGATGTATATTTGTTAAGTAAAATATCTTTTAGGCTTAGTCTACCTATTCTAGAACATTATTATTTTTTTGATATGATACTTATTCAAATGTATTCAGTGTCATAACTACATATTTGAAGTTTATACTAAATCAAAACGTTTAAAAATCAGTAAAGAATTCTATTTAAAAATGACATGTTTTACTATCAACGCAATACTTTGGGTGAGCGAGCAGCCTGTGGTAAGATGGCCGCCATATGTGGACGTTCGACTCCGTTGGCCAGCAACGCAGATGAGACATCTAGTCATTCTATACATATCTATGGTAGCAACTCTCTATACTTGTCCTGCATCAGCAGCATGAGGAGTAGGTCTGTTCTGCCAAGACCAAATGCATTAACATATTCATTAACATGCTAAAACTTACTCTGAGAGTCATTGCGACATAAATGCAGGTCTGGGTTGTCCAGTGTCCCTCTCTGAGCCTTTCCTCATTGATCAACTGGATGTTTAATATGGAATTCTTGATTGAGATTTAATAAGCAAAGATGCTAACTCACCAGGGTAGGAAAAGGTGACAGACATGCCATTTTGATGCTTGGGAAAGTAATTTTTTCTTATTCTTGTCTATGCTGCTGCTGCTCAGGAGTGACTCTCGTAATCACTTTGGTAATTAAATGTGTTTGTTGCTTCAATTGGGTTGTGATTGTGATTGGGTTATATACAGAAAGTGAGTACAGAAACAAAATTGCATAAAATTTTTTTATAGTTCCTCTGCAGTTCTTTTGGGCTAATTATTATTGTAGCTTACTATTTATTTTCACGTTAAATAAATATATTTTGGTAAACATTGAGGTCAGATAAATAATTTTGAGATTAACGTGAATGTTAATAATGCAATATATAGGTTTAGTGCAGATTTTGCTATTTTTTGAATTAGTATTTTGCTTTTGAAAGGAATATTACTGACGTTTTTGTAATATCCTGTAATATTCTAGTGCTTCCTGGAACATTCCAGAACAATGACAAAGATCATCTAGTGTGCTTCTGACCTGTTGAATGACTGACTTTTCTGTTTATGTAAACCTTATTATGTATGTATTATATTATGCTCAGTATTATGCATGTAGCTTGCCTTTTGTATGCATCAATAATAATAAATTAACTGGATAAGTTGGAACAAGTGTAACTGTGCTTACTAATAATTCCTTGGCAATGAGGGCGACATACCTGTAACATCTCAACATTTGAAGATTTGGAAAAGGGAAAAAATGTTAATGATGCACAAAAAAACAACAACATAATTTTCATATTCAGCATTCATTCAACTTCATAAAGAAACATTAAAAATAAGAGAAAAATTATGTGTGACGTGCCAACGAAACTGATTAGACACAGCACAAACAATTTCAGTCAATTTACATAGGTTTTGTTTGTTACAATGAGAGAATCTGTAAGCGAGTAAACTTCTGAAATCAAAAAGTGTTGTAAGAATACTATGCAGATTCCGACTGACCTACGGTAATCCTCAGATTCTAACGCTGAAATGCAAAACACATTATAAACAGAAATCTTTACCTTTATATTCAGATAGCAGAGAAACAAAGACACATCGCATTTGGAAGCGGTTTCAGTGCACAATTGAGCTGGTACAGATAGCTGGTACAGAAAAAGACTCCGATTTTAAAATCTCATCAGATTTGTATTTGCTGAAACGTGACAATTATGCATCCCTGAATAAACATTTGCATACTGATCTGGAATGTCCATTAAAGCCTAATTATTTGTTATAAAGTCTCTTTATTTTGAAAAGCCAAATGTCATTAAACACAGCTGAGAATTTCTAATTGTTTTGTCCTCTTCCATCTGTTACATGAGAAATGAGGCAACAGAAACTGAGTCATTTTGGCTCAGTCTTCATCTCCATCTTATCTCCTGGCATTTTGTTGTCAGAATGCAACTACTACATGTCCTCCATAATTTTCCTTTAGTTTGAGACATTTTTTTTCGTTTAGCAAAACATGTGACCAAATCTGAGCAACGTGAAATTCAGATTCTTTGTCTTCAGTGACAGTTTTCTCTATTACCCATGATGAAAAATGGGGAAAATCTCCTGAAGACGAGCTCCATGGGGCTGTTTGCACTTGTAGAATGAAATGAAGCATGCAGGGAAAGCTGAGAGCGACCAAAAGCTTAAAGAAGCTTTCTGAAGTCGTCTGTGTGTGGTGAGGAGCCACACTGCTACTGTACATTCAGCTCCAGCAGAAAACTTGTGATTTTGTTTGGCCAGGGAAATTACAGGGAAGCACTCATGCTGTTTTCTGATTGTACACTCGTGAGAGGCCAGTAATGAGACTACCGCGGCAGTGCATTTTTCACACTATTTTTGGATCAGACATCTCAACTCACCCTCCGATGCATTAACCCTTCTGTGTCATTGTGTTTAGTCTGTATTTGTCAGCAGATAAAACAATTACAATTCATTTCGAAATGCTGCCTTCAGCTTGTGTCAGAATGAGCATATTTCAGATGAGAGCACACAAACCCCAATCCTAACTTACACACAACAGCCATCTGTCACACTAGACAAATGTTATTGTTTCCTCTTGCAAGGCTGTGGAAATCATGTGTATTTAGATACAAAACAATGATAGAGAAACAAGTATATAACCACAAAGGTATTTCCCAACTTTCAGACTTTTTAAATATTGAAATGTTATGTCTGTAAGACCTCGGGGAAATTAACTGACAAATTGACTCGTTAATTAATTTTTGGGGAATAATCTTACAATTAAATTTTTCCTTTACATTAGCTCTATGGTTAGTCTATGCAAATGAGCTCAAAGAGTCATAAGTTTGAAGCATGAAATACAC
>JAUYWG010000048.1:3450063-3467019 GCA_034779775.1 Enteromius afrohamiltoni
AATTCACATAGTACTCTATAATACCTCAAACAATGCCAAACGACCTTTGATAGTATAGTATGTAGTTAAACTCATCTAGATCAAAGTATCCCTCCTCCTCCCCTACTCCTTTTTTTTGGGCTATTTACCCTAGGGTTTTCGTCCATTAGAGGCACGCCAAACATGCTTCGCTTAAATCATGCCGACAAGCTCGAACTTGTGAAATGTTAATTAATAATAATGTTGTTAAAAAAAATCTTTATTATATATTTATTATTTATTGGGAAATATACTCTCAGAAATAAAACTACAAAAGCCTTCACTGGGGTGGTACCTTTTCAAAAGGTACACTTTTGTACCTATTAGGTTCAAATATGTACACTTTAAGTACTCATATGTACCTTTAAGGTACCAAAATGGACCCTTTAGGTGCAAACATACCAGAGACAGCATTATTTCTGAGAGTGTGCTATTCTAAATTATATTAGTTTATTTTACATGATTTAATTATATGACGCTTTTTATTTTATTATATATATATATATATATATATATAATTTTATTTTATTTTTTTTTTTTTTAAGGTTTTGTTTTGTACATAAATAGTGTTTCCTGTCGCTGTGCAAATGTATTTTAATTCTTCATTTTGATCTTTTCATTAGGAGCCAATAAATATGAACTTCTGCCAGCAGGGAATAGTATTGTCTTGATACAGGATATTTGCTGCAAAAAGAATACACCACTCTGGAATGGTCATGAAATAATCAGAAACACAGGATTCAATCGTGAGCTCAGAGAGAAAGTTTAGATGTAACGTAGTGAAACCACTTAATCCTGGCTGAATCGGTTTGGATCTCTCAAACCTGTCTTGAAGCTCTGGTCATGTATTTGAGGTATAGGCCCCAGATTACTTGTCAGGGTTTATTTTGTGAAAATAACCCACTGACTGTACATTAACTCTAACTCAAGCTACAAGAGGATAGGATGACAGTGAGACTTTGTATGTGGCTTCAGAAGGGTGCTGCTGGTTTGAGTCTTTATTGGGTCCTACATGACACAAAGGAGGTCAGAGGCTGGGTTAAAATTAGAAACATGACTCAAGCATTCAGATGTAAGTGCTGAAGGAGTCAAAGTACAGATGATAATAAACCAAGGGTGATGTTCGAGACAAACAGGCTTCTGTGACTGGAAGACATACTGTATCTGGACACAGAATTGAATTATCCAGTTTGACAAGGATAACTAAATGTTCTGTATTTTAAAATGTTTTACTTTCCCCATTAAAATGCTTTAATTATTGTGACCACAATTCTTTTTTAGACTGTATGTAGACTGTAGAAGGTTTAGGCTGAGCCAAGGCCGAGACTAGAAGCAGGTCTGAGTGATCCAGAGAGTGGATATGTGAAACTCCACAGTGCTGGAGCACTCCAGACTGAAGTCAAGCCGGGTCAACATGCTTCTCACGCCATGACAAGACTTAGAGAAGGAGGATTTGGACTTGTCTTGAACTGTGAGAGCGAGTCAGGTCTTGAGTAAAGTACTATGAAGTCATTTTTAACTTACACAGTTCTGGGGCCTGCTTCAGAAAGGAGGTTAATAAAAACTGTATGTATTAAGTGAAAAGAGTATGTTAACCCTGAAATAAGAGAAACTGGGTTTTCAGTTTCAAAATGCCAGGTTTGTCAAACTCGAGAAAGCAGGGTAAGTCAAGCCTGTTTCTGAAAGAGAGATAACACCACAAAAAAAAAAAAAAAAATGAAGAAATAAATACAAGTCACAACAATTTATTTGGTCTTCCTTATTTCCTACAAATGAAAAAACAACTAAAAAACAACTAAATGTCTATATTCTTTCAAAACTTGTGTTTCAGGATCTCAATCTCCATATCTGACTAGGATCTGTTGATCCAATTATATCATTTCTTTATTGGGGTTTATTTTATTTATTTATTTTTTTTCTCAATTTGTTTAAGCAGATGCAGTCTATATAACTCCTTTACTGATAACTGACATACAATAGTTTAGGGTTACATCATGTTGTACATGACGTCCAATGACTTATTTACTGGCATTTACTGGACATCACTGAACTATGTTAATCTGTGCAGAAGAAGTTGATGGACCCTCGTTCTCCTCCTCTTCCTGTTCTTCCACACTCTGGAGGGTGGTGATGGGGGAAGACAAGAATACGTTTATACTTGGATATTCTTATATAAAAACAATTTTTTTTAAATTTTATGTTAAACTAAACAACGTGTGTGAGGTGGGACCCTTACATTAAACGGTAACACTTTAGAATGCTGTATCTTACTTACTGCATAACTAATAAGAAGTTACTGTGGAACTAATAGGTTTTTCTTTATTAACCCTCAAGTCACTACTATTAGCTACTAAGGAATATGTGTTAACTACCCAGTGTGTAATAGCATTTTTAAATTGTGTTAAGTAACCATTAAAGGAGCATTAAACATTTCCACTGAACATTAAGTTAAGGTTATATGCATTCTTGTTTTGTCAAATTTGTTGTAGAAACTATGCAGTAGTCGCATGGCTTCCGCTACTACCCACCTTCTGGGAGGCGGACTTAACCTGCGTCCATCAGAAGCCTCGTTTCTCATTGGTTCCCACTTTTTTGGGAATCTGAAATGCTCTAAAATGGCAGCTTTGCCAGACTGACTTTGCTTGCGAAACTAAATGTAGCATCACATGAAGTATGGGCAGGCCCAGGCTAATGCAGTAGCCTATTTTATGTAATTTAATGCAATTTAATCTGAAATAACTTTTTCAAGTGAAAAGTCAATAACGTCGCACATTACATTACTTATTTTTTTATTATACTTAAATATTAAAATAATTTAAATGTAAACTGACAAATTAACTTGAGAAGCTATGTTTTCCCACGCTAACTGTCTCTGTTTCGCCGATGCAAATTTGAGCAAAACCCTGACTCTTTTAAGCACAGCAGGTATATGTGTACAGATCATGAAAGGGCAGTGTGTCATTTACCCCCGGTTTCACAGATTTTAGTCTCCTAAATTAAATAAACATTAGTAACCAGTTTATTAACACAGCTATAAATGCTTTATTCTTGGTTTATAAGCATATATATAATATACTTAGTAATTGTATTTTCATACTTTATTAAGGATTAGATAATCATTTCAAAATTATTTATTGCATTATTTACAAACCAGTTAGTTAATAGTTCAGAGTGCTTCATGAGATAAGTTATAAAATGTTAGTAAATGACTAATAAACTATTTGAATGCACATTTATGCACCTTATTATTTATACACACAATAATAATAATTATAATGATGATGATGATGATGGTTATTAAGCCGTTTATTTAAAGATTTATATTAACATTAAAGTAAACACTTTACTTGCATTGTATATGCTTTACAGAACTATGTACACTACTGTGTATATAATCTTAACTATGACTTTTTCCACAGTAAACTCCTTTACTGTTTGTTGTTAGTAAGGCATACCTATAGTTATAAAATATAGCTTTTGGTTGGGATCGGCGATGTAGAATAAGGCATTAATAAGTGCTTAATTAATACCGATAAAAGGCTAATATTCTAGGAATATGCACGCTAATAAGTAACTAGTTAAGAGACTGTAAAATTAAGTGTTAGCAGTAAGAGTTCTGTTCCATATTATAATTAAAAGGTCAGATCTGAAGCAGGTGGTCGTGGTTGGTTTCTTATCTCAGTACAATCATCTACAAACTCCATTATTGATGAAGCAGAGCCCCTGACTATCACCACATCACATGCACAGCCTTAACTACTGAGCTTTTTTTTTTTTTAAGTGATCTCCATTTAGTTCCCATGGAAACCTTTTGTAACTCGTAGCAGGACAGATGAAAACAAAGATCCTGCACGCAGACGGAGAGAAATGATGAGAGTCCACCTACTCACAGAGCTCTTAGTGCAGTCATCAACACGCTCCACCTGCTATAAATACAGCTCCGCAAACAGCAGCTACTTCATTCGAACTCACTCTGCGCACACTGTTCTCGTGAAAATCTCGTGGAAAGTTTTTGAGTGAATAGACATTTTATGGGTATACTTCTCATTAATTGTCCAATATCTGTGAAGGAACAAATCCTCAATTTACAAGAAAACCTTTGATCAGAAACACATTTAGTACACCAAATTGTTATTGTTCCGTACACGAATTTTCACAGCTCGTGTTTTAGTCCACCGGAGATCTGTAGAAACATGCGTTTTCAGTGTTTTGTCAAGTGAATGTTTGACACTCAGTACTGCAACATATTAAATGAACTGTACTTCATCCCTCACAGCCACAGTTTTGTTCCTGTCAAATTAAACATGCTGTTGACTCTGACTGAGCTCTATTCTCTGGAAACCTCATCATTTCTCAGCTGCTAACATATCGCCAGGGGCCTGTCGGGGCAGGACCGGCCAGCTATATTTCTCTAAAGTTTTGTGTCCCTTTGAGTTTCAGTGCATTTGCTGCATACTTCCGCGTTTTCTAGAGCTGGTTTTTATTTTGACTTGTTTTAAATATTGCCCACTTGTCTTACAGAAAACTTGTCTGTTTAAGTAAATCTGTGAATAGATCTGCTTTACGTCACAGACATGTGTGTGCTCGAAAGCAGAACGGCAGATACTTGTGTGGAAATACAGCTTTTTTGAAGGAAAGGATTGCAAATTTCATTGCTTGAAGATGTGTAAAAATAACAGCAAGAGCTATAATGCTGATTAGACAATTAATTAACGCTGCATGTGCCCTTTTCAATCACTGTCAGTCTCAGCTTGAGCACTGCCACTGCCAGCCGTGTGTGTGTGTTTAGAGTGTGTATGGGCATATTTCAGTGTCTTTAATCTGTAAGACAACTGAAGCAAATAAAGCAGTATAGCTGCCATTTGCCATTTAATGTTGAGTGTTAATTATGATGTTTAATGCATCTATAGCGGGGTCAAAAAGTTGCACACTAAAATATTTTTTAAAGGTTTTCATTAGAAGCACACAGAAATCATTGTTTGTGGCCGAGCTCAGTACCCAGTGAAGGGCAGAATCACTAAGATCATGCTGAACAACTTGTACTCCAGCGCACTGAACAAACTGTTCCTGGACCCTGATGAAAACCTACGGCTTGAAACATTGTGTTTAGTTCTAAATGGAGATTTAATTTTAATGCGCAGTCATTCATCTTCCTTATTTTTAGTTTTTAGTATTATTATTATTTTTGTTCTACACCTAAGCGGATTTGGGTTTTAGATGTGCACACTTATCTGACATTTCTTTTTGAAATGACATTTAATAAGGTTAATGTTTGAATTTGTATGGTCCTTGGCTCACTTTTTTTATTTAATTCAATTTTATTTAATTTGAATTTTACTTCTAAATGCTAGAAGTGAAACTGGAAAAAACATATACATGTTGAAAGGTTTGAAAGGTACAACGGGACGATTCAGTCTCACCATGCCTTTTACCGAGAGACAATCCAATACTAGTTTAATCTTTTATAAGGTTTTTATAAAATAAAAATGAAAAAAAGATTTGCAGAAAAAATAAAAACATATGGATATATTCACTCAATATTTCAACAGAATTTAATGGATTTATCTTTCTCAGTTTTTTTTTTTTTTTCTTGCTCAAAGCAATGTTTATCTCTTATCTGTCTACTGTCTTTCCATGTAAGACTTTGGCACTTCAGTAACAGTTACAAACACATTTTCAAGGCATATTTGCACAAGGACTAAAAAACTAAATCTTAAATGTGAAACACTGTGATTCTACCAAAACAATAATAACCAAGAAATATTCAAAAGGTGTCCTTGTTATAGTGTAATTATACAGTTAATTATACTGAGTAATAATAATTAACTACATGCACTTACTATAGGGTTACATTAAAATTCAATTTAGTTGCATATAATTCTGTTTTCTGGTGTGTACCTATCAGGGGCAGACTTACCCAAAAGACAAGAGACAAGCATTACCCCAAAATGCTTTTCACGAAATGTGCATCAAGCATTGACACACGTTGTTTTTTTCTTCATCTTGGAGACGTTGGCACAGTTCTTCTGGATTTAGTCATTCTCAGTTCTGTTTCTTCATGTGATTCCAGACAGACTGATGATGATCAGATCAGATCTCTGTGTGGAGCACTGGCTGTTGTCAGACAATAATCTCACTGCATTATTACAATTAATGACTAAAATAATGTTTGGAAATGGAAACTGATATTTCCAACTGACACGCTACCGCAAAAGATAGAAATAACCCACTTAAAACCATTTTTTGTTGCTGAAAATACTAGTGGCCTTTTGCACAGTACTCTCTCTCTCTCTCTCTCTCTCTCTCTCTCTCTCTCTCTATATATATATATGTTCATGGAACATTATCTTTGCTTGTGACTTAAGACTGTTTTTGTGTTCCTGAGTCACATATATGAGTGCTAGAAACACACTTGATATGAGATACTGTTAATAAATCAACATTCCCATGTTGTCTGTTTTGAATCTGTTCAGCAGATGTATGTTTAAAAATACTTTTCTTGTTTGAATCCTGTGTCACTGTGAGCTCTGAGGCTAAAAACAGAAGTGCTGATAAAGTTCATGTGACGCTCAGCTCAAAGCGCGCGAGCACTGTTTTCTGCTGGCCCTTAATTTCTTTGAGTACACCAATTAGAATAATGACATTAAGCAAAATACAACACTAAAACAGACATGAGGTACGTGAGCGCCATGCATTTTAGCTATACGTGGAACTCAAACTACAGACAGCATGAAAATGATCGATAGGTGTGCGTGAATAAGATGAAGCGTGGGCGTTAATAACGTTCAGTCGTATACCTGATGCTTGCCATCCAAACTAGACATCTGCTCATAAATACTGCAGATTTCTGCAGCGCCTCCATCTTAGAGACGGAGAATCAGATGTGTGTGGCGTGCGCCGAGGCTGACTCCAGGACTGGCCTGATTGATTGCACCAACCTTTTCCAGCACTGCCATTTTGTGTTTGTATTGGGAGGCGCAGAATTCCCTGGAGTGTTGGGGAAAGCGTTGCATGACATTGCATAAAGCATGCATAACGACGTATGGGAGCCTCACGCTAGCCACCTGCATGCATTTCCATTTATTTGCTGCTTTACATGCTGTTTGCTTAGGGTGTCACATTGCATCACTTCTACAGCACAGTCTATTTTCTGAGTAGTTAAATACAGTAAAATCTGACAGTAAAATACTGTCACTTGCTCCCTTGTGTTATTCCAGTCCAAATGACTTGTGTGAAACACAAGAGAAATAAGTGCTAACACTTTATTTCTGGGTTTCTTAACGGGTTGCTTATTAGCATGCCTGTTACTAATACTGTTAGCCAGTAGTAATTAAGCATATATTAATGCAATATTCTACACAACCTTAGTCTACATCCCTAATTCTACCCAATACCTAAACTTAACAGCTACTGCACTAACTTTTAATATGCAGCAAATTAAGAATTTATTGAGGAAAAGTCATAGTTAATAGTACATAAGTGTTCCCTATTCTAAAGTGTTACCCAATAAGCATTACAGATGGTTTCCATACACTTACAATGAAGAGTCATCATAAACAGTACCACAAATGATGCATAAGGACCATTAAAATATCATGAAATACTCCTTAAGGCCCAAGTACATGTTGTTGTGATAGCTGTTAGTGAAAAACAATCTGTGACTGCATTGACTGAGTCAATGATTTTGTGAAGAAATCATCCAGACTGGCTTTCTGAACTGAATAAACAGGTTTATTAAAATGATCTGACTCAATAATTTGCTTAGTTTTGAAAATATTGGACATTGATGTTTCTCTCACAGACTAATGAATGTCATCAGTGCTGGGTAATAATTTGTAACCTGGATTATGTAATCCGATTCCAAAAATTATAAAATTGTAATTGAATTTTATTAAATGTAAATGATCATTATAAGATTTTATTAATTATTATTAATATATTTATTAATTAGTTATAAACTAAATATATTGTTTATCTATAATACTTCTATTTCATCTTTAAAACTGGGTTACACAGTGTTAGAAGATATTAAGTACTCTAATGACTGCTAGTTGACATGTAGTTGAAGAGTTACTTACTGTTACTGTTACATCTAAAGTGGATTATCTAAAGTGTTACCTTAAGTTGTTCACCACAAAGTTGCTCATGACTATAGAGCACAACTTGATTAGTTTTAAGTCTCCGTTCTCTGTAGTTGCATTGGAGCATTCGTCTCGTGTGTTGTAGATGATCCAAAGTGGACAAGGTACAACATGAGGGTGAATACTGTAAATGGAGATCTTTGGTGAACTATGGCTTTAAGAGCTCCGTTTGCAAATCTGGCATCATCTGCAGTGACATCTGTCAGTGTTTACAGTCCATATTGAGCCAGTGCTCTGGGATGTGTTCAGATGAGGGGAGACTCTTATTACTGTATGAAAAGTGTGGAAATATGCTCATGTGTTTGGCTGGAATGAGCCTTATTTGGCATACTGTCTTGTTCAATTTCATTAGTATAACCAAGAAATAAAACACTCACCAAGCACCAAATGTTTGTAAAAATTACGAGCACATGAAATTAAACGCAAAAAATATAGTATCACATGACAGAATTAACCTATTGGCAGCCTCCGTGTTTGTGGTGTTGCTTGTTTCAAAGCACCTTAGCCTAGTTCAAAAGCGCATTAAATCCTAATATTATTGCATCTAAAATTTTATATATGGTAAAAAGATGAGTTACCTCTCAAACATAAATATCTTAACTTGATGTTTCTTTTTAGTACTTGGACAGTTAAATTTATTAGGCCTATTTTTGTTCAGGATATTATACTTGTCAAGTTATTAATGTGTACCTGTTGTGTAGCACCGGCATGAACACTTGATTTGTTTTCCCCTTATCAAAGAAAAAACAGCTTACTATACAAAATATATATATTTGACATATTGGCCTTTTTTTCTTTTATAGCTTGTCGGTTGTAGGTTAACATTCCAATTTCCAATACAGTCTAATAAAAGTTAATCAGAAAAAAAAAATAATAATAAAAAATAAAAATAATACAACTGCACCTGCTGATTAATAGCCTATTCCTTGATGCTGGAGTAAATAGTCTATAACAAAGTACAAAAACATTTAAACTCTATATAATTTAATAAAAGTTTTTTTTTTTTTTATCAAATGGATTAAGAACAGACTATTTGCATATGATTTTCGCAATAGGTGAAATAATGTATGGAAACCGCTTAAGGGCATTTTTTTTTTTTTTTGCAATACACCAAAACTTATGTGAGAATTATTTTTTTTAGAGATTACATCATCACGCATCACACCCATTTTATCGGTAAAAGGCCAGTTGGATGGAAACAGGTTGAAGACAGAAAATTTTGCAAATACCTTTTTACGCAAATTCTCTTTGTCGGTAACAAAACAGTGTAAAAATTAGTGTTACTCACCAGACAGTCAGGAACTTTTTCATGAATTCTGACCATGCCTGAGAACATGTTCACAATTATGAAATCATAAAGACTATATTATATTTTCATAAATATGTAATCAGATATGATCTGTGTCTCATTAAATGCTGTGAATTTGAGTCCTTGTCATATGCATTTGATATTACAACACACAAAGCATCTTATGATTCTGTTGTTAACTAAAAGATGCATTTCAAAACATAGGTTTCTCTGTGGTTTCCCATCAGGGTTTATGGTTTAATTTTTGAAAGCAAAAATAAAGTAAATAAATAAATACTATTGTAATTGAACTGATGTTATATAATAATAATAATAAAATGTATTATTATTATTATTATTATTATTATATTTAAAAAAAAAAAAACACTTTATTTTACGGTTAGTAATTAAGTACATATTAATGCCTTATTCTACATTCCTAATCCTACCCAATACTGCACAAACTATTACTAAGCAGCGAATTAAGAATTTATTGAGGGAAAATTGTAGTTAATAGTTAGCAAGTGTTACTTCCCTTGCAGTCGATCAGTCCGAGTCACGTCGGATATGACTGATGAATTGGGATCTCGCTTCGAGAGACCAATCCGCTTGTACCGAGTATATTAAAACACACCAATGAATATTGGCATTTGCTGATTGCATCAAGCAGCAGCTGATCACAGAGTGAGTATTAATGAGCAGCTGGTGCAGCGCATATTCAGCTTTTCACTTCAGAGCCAAGTGCGAATAATGTTCAGCTCCCTCTTCTGTTTCGAGGATTAGTGGCTGGTGTGACGGCGTCAACAGCGGTGATCATTCTTGTGTCGAGTGGGTTGTCACATCAAGTTGCACTACACCCTTGTGTGCAAGCGGCTATCTCCCCTGTGCACCTCAGCACACTAAAAGAGCTTTTCTAAAAAAGTAGCTCACTGGTGGAACATCTTTTTAAAGATGCCCTTTCACTTGTGTGTTTCTGGATGCAGTCATTACCTGGACAGGGTGATGGTCACGATCTCTGCCTCTCGTGCCTTAGCTTGAAGCATGCTGAGGTGGCTTTCGTGGATGAGTGATGTTATTATTGTGAAATGATGACCATTGCAGAGCTGTGGACCAGACTTCCTCTGCCCAGATCTAGGACTCCCCCTGGTGAGAAGCAGTCGGGCAAGCGCTACTTCTGGCGGGGGCGGACTGGTCTTACAGTGATGGTGAGGAATTTCCCCCTCCGAGGGCTCCTCCTTCCAATGGCGCTCTGCCTCAAGGTCAGTCTGGACCTCCACAGGGTGTACCAGACCTTATCTGAAGTGGCACATCAACTGAGTAGAGTACAGCTCTACCCTGGGCCATCTAAAGGGACATTTCTGGGGAAGCACTTGATGGTCCATACAGACAACATGGCGACCTTTGCGTACATCAACCAACAAGGTGGTCTGCGCTCCCTTCGCTTGTTGCAACTCGCCCGCCAGTCAGAGTCGGAAGCATTCACATTCCGGGCTTGTGCAACCAGGCAGCCGATGAGCTGTCATGAGCTGGACTTCACGGAGACTCCATCCCCAGATGGTTCAGCTGATTTGAGAGCTTTTCGGGGCCGATGAGGTAGATCATGTAGGGGTCTGTGCATGTATGCGTTCCCCCGAGTAAGCCTTCTAACACAGTTACACTGCAAGGTCAGAGAGGACGAGGAGCAAGTCCGGTTAGTGGCACCATATTGGCCCACCTGAACCTGGTTACCAGAATGCATGCTCCTCGTGACAGCATCTTCTTGGCCGATTCCTCTGAGGAAGGACCTCCTGACTGAGAGATGTGGCACCCTTTGGTGGAGGTTCTGCCTATGCAAGTGGAACATCAACTGGTGTTTTTCTCAACAAGAAGTTACCCAGAGATGCCCAATTCGAGTTGTGTTTTCATCCCACCCTTAAACTCTATGTGGCTGCTATCGCCACAAAACATTGGCATGACCTGATCATCAGGATCCTCTGGGGGGCCAGAAGGTCGAATCTTTCACGGCCCCTCACTGTGTCCTCTTGGGATCTGTCTCTAGTGCTGAGAGTACTTCAGCAGACCCCACTTGAGCCTTTGCCAGCAGTTGAGCTGAAGTTTCTATGAATGAAGACTCTGCTTCTCCTGGCACTGGCCTCCATTAAGAGGGTAGGGTACCTGCGGGCATTTCGTGCCTCAAGTTCAAGCCGGCCGTGTCCCAGGTAACACTGAGGCCGCAACCCCACTATGTGCCCAGGGTTCCCACTACTCTGTTTAAAGACTAGGTGGTGATCCTCCGAGGGCAGCGCCTGGAGGTAGGCAGACCCAGCCCTAGCTTTGCACTGTCCCGTCCGAGAACCAAGATGCTACATCTCGGAACATCTTGGTCACGTATGTAACCCTTGTTCCCTGAAGAAGGCTCCTCAGCGAAAACCTGAATATGCACTGCACCCGGTGCTAATTTATACTCACGGTGTGATCAGCTGCAACTGGATGCAATCAGCGCATGCCAGTGTTCAAAGTGGATTGATCTCTCGAAGCGAGATCCCAATTCATCTGTCATATCCGACGTGAAGTATCCATTCCCTTCTTCAGAGAACGAGGGTTACATACGTAACCCAGATGTTTTAGGGTCTGTGTGTAATTGTGTATAATGGTTTCAAAGCAGGTTTACAAAAAGCCATGATGTTTATGTATATAATATATTGATATTGTATTGCCTTACAGTCACATTTAACAAATTGTACCTGAGTATAATATAGTTTACACATGACATATTTCCCAATTGATGGATTGTGTACTGCACTGTACAAATATTCATAAATTGTGTGTTTCATAGCAATATTCACTGATAAAAACTAGTTTATTAGACTATTAATTTTTTGTTAGTATATTAGAATCTTGGTTTAATTTGAGAGAAACGTCTTGGAAAATAAGGTTTAAAAAGATCCATGCCAGCCGGCCCCCTCAGAGAACAATCAATGTTTCATGTCTTAAACCTTAAAGACTGTTAGCTACATTACAGCTTTAAATTACAACTTTGAAGCATGACTCACATTACTGTATGTGCGAGAGCTGACATTAGCTGGAAAAATTAAAGTGCCTATTTGTGTCTTTACAACCCACATAGAAAAGCTTTTAAAGCTGCAAAGATTCAGACACATCAGGATTAGGATCACCAAAGGTCACCGTAAAGTGTTCTGAAATGTCAACGAATTACATAATGAAATGAGTGACTGATAATGGCAATTTGAAGAAGTCCAAACTTTTGCACATTTCACTGCTTATGAACATGCATACATGTATAATACACAGCAGCAGTGTCCAGTCTTTGATTATTTTTAAAGTACATTGATACATTGAGACTAAAATAATATGTGATAATTTTGTACACGGCATCGTTTTTTTCAGCCTAAATTTTAATGACAGAAATCGTTTTAATTATATCACTAATTGAATAATCTATATTTATTTATCAAAGAAAAACTGGGATACAGTTAAAAAAGAAATGAGGTAGAGTAGGACACATTACTTCAAAGTGATCAAATTTTCCACTTGTTAACAAAACGATTTTCCACTTGTTGAGATTTCAGGGAGAGCTGGAGTGTAGATTGGTTGCTATTAGACCATCACTTCACACCAAACATACAAGGCTGATCATAGTCAAAAATGACTGAGAATGTGACCTACATGCCCACCTGGAAAACTCAAAAATCAAAACCACACACACGTCAGTCAAGGTTAGCTGTAGTAGCAGGAGGGCTGCTTCATCCATCAGAAACAACTACAGATAAAACATTTATCTCAGCACTGCACACGTTTCGCAATGATTAACAGAAGGAAACCATACATTAATATGATTAGTATTCTGGCAGCACTGCTGATTTGTGAATGCAAGTGAAACAGAATGAGCGCACACATCTTCACAATTATCATCCCCAATAATTTTCAAGCCATGAACCAGCTCTAATAAATGTGTCTGAAATTCACAAATAAACAAGTAATGTAAAAAAGCTGTACAATTTCTTTTAATGAAGCATAGTTTTTTTATAACCACTGTGTAACTACTTGCAGATTCTTGATGTAATCTCGGCTGTCCAGTGTTCACAACACTTGAAGAATAATTGTTTAAACCTACTCAGTAATCTTGAAATCCCATTCATACATTGTGTTTCATTTAGTGTTGATGAAGTACAATCAAGTTTTTGTGTTATTGTAAATTTACATCTAAGTACTGGGAAATATGATATAAAATCATGTATAAGATTAGGAGTAGGGTTTAGGGGTATTGCATATAACTTTGTGAACTATGCGTAGTTTGTAGTTATTTCAATAATAATTAAATTGTTACCAATTGCAGCGTACTGTAGGTTTATTTGAATAAATGCAAACATAATTAGTTACAAAAACCTGTAACTTCAGCTGCATTCCTCACCTGGTTTACTGTGGGGAAAAAAAAAAATAAATAAATAAATAAATTATATATATATATATATATATGTACTTCTATATTTTGCATCAACTTTTTTGTTGATATGGCTAAAATCCATTTGTTTTTTGCCCCACAGCAATCGGTGTGTATAGATGTTGCTATCCTAAACTTTTCATGATCTAAACACAGAACATTGTTGATCAATTTCCATTAAGAGCAATGCAGCAGTTAGAGCCACTGTTTCTATTGATAGTTAGATCATTTCACTCAAATCAACACACAGCCTTGTCAGAGATAATGTGTAAATTATAATTGTAAAACATGAACATTTTGATATTAGTGATTGTGAAAACGTCTGATTACTGTGATGAAGCCCTGTGAGTGATGTAATCAAGTGAAAACTGCATTTCAGTTAGCAATTGATTATAAGTCATCATGTTCACATTAGTTTATTGCACACATGTGCGGATGTATGAGGCGTCTGGCTGGAATCTGTCAACACTGTACTTCATGGGAGCGGCTGGTCGCTGCTCAGCTCCAATGCTGCAGATCTCATTTCCATGGTAACAGTGACTTCTCTGATTGGTCAACCTCTCTTCAGTATTCACAGTCAAAGGTTTATTCGTTTTAGTTTTTTTTAAATGAATGGGGCTTTTACTTCCAGAGCTGCTGCACTTCATGTGAAGAAATCTGAGGTCTGAAAAGATGCATGTTTACGTGTTCCTGTCAAACACGTCTGAAGAACAGACAAGTATTTAAATTGCTTTTTACTTCAGGGACAGTCTGGAATCCCTCCACTTTAGTGAATCTGCACAGCAATTCACTAAAGGATGTGAACTTGTGTCAGAAGCTTCAGGAATAAAAGCATCATAAGTTTAATTAGACTGCAGGTTCTGCTCAGATGAATAGTGAAGAGGTATTAGGACGCTGTTTAAGCTTGAGAGATGAGGGATATAGTGTTGCCCAGAGCAGTGAATAATGAGGGACTGAGGTCATTAAGATGACTCTCATAACACCAACATCTTACATCACTAATTATTTACTGAGTAATTAATCACTAATTAACATAGTTCTAATCAAGTGTTAAGTGGAAGTCAGTAAATTTCAGAATTCAGAAAAGTCCAGAATGGTATTTAAAAATGTTTAGAAATTTTTGGCTAAACTTGTTCACTTTGCATGGTGAGTTGTTTGAATGCTGACATTTAGAGAGACGTATGATAAACGTAAGCTTTGTACTTACACCATTATGTGGGTTGTTACATGTGTGTAGTTACAGAAATATTACAACTCTAGATCCTATGTATCAGTGTATACTTACACTGTGATTACATACTAGATACACATCTAGTTACTATGGAAGTACACAGGTATTAGGGACACTTAATATAAAGTGGGAACGAACGCTTTTATATTCTCTTTATCTGAATGCATTGGGGAACACATATTTGAAATGCTCCCCATGTAATCTGCTTTAGAAATATTTGTACTGGGCATGCTTTGCCTAATAAAAACCTAGTCAGTGTTATTATGTATTATATTATTATTATATATGTGTGTGGTGTTAACCTCCACATGTAGCAAATCCGACCTCTGTACTTTGTACTTTGTGACTTTCTGATATTGACCTTGGACTGCCTCTTTGTTTGCTGAACCCTTGCTGGATACCCCGAACCATTGCCTGGATTATCGACTCTGAACCTTGCTTGTGATCTCGACCCTTTGCCTGGACACTTACCTTGCCTTTGTCTCGCCTCTTCTCCAGATTGCCGGTATTTGACTCTGCCTGTTTCATTCTGTTTAATAAAGCTGCATATGGATCTTAACATGTCTGCCTCTAAGTCTCAGTCACCACACCACAAGGGTGTTGAGTCTCTTCATTAATGAAAAAAATCAGAAAATAGCTTCTTATGGATAATGTAAAGTCATCTTAAGTTAGCAGTTACTGAAGTCTGAACTACTGTATAACACTGAGGGGCAAGACTGCCTGACAGTTCAGTTCATCTGACATTAAAACATTATGTTATAATAATAAAAAAAAAAGTGTTTTTGATGTGTCTTTGATCAACAGGGCTGTATTTAGTTAATTAAAGACACCGCAAAACTATTGTATTATGTTTTTACTTTTTTAGAAATGTATTTTCTATTTCAATACATTGTATAAGAAATTATAAATTGCATATAATGAGCATCAGTTAATGTGTAAATGAATGTAAATTAACAATGAACAATAGTATGTTTAGAAATAAACGTTAACCTTTAGTAAAAAGTTGAAACAAACAAACAAAACATTAACTAATGTTAAAATTTCTACATTTCTACAATACCAAAAACAAGGGCAATTTGCAGGATTCCAGGGGGCTGATTAAAGTCCAAAACCTGACTTGAATGAGCCGAGCTAAACAACTGCGCTTAAATTGGTTCCATAAAAGTAAGTTGAGGTTCATGTGATCTTACTAATTTAAGTCAGGTTTAAATAGTCTATATAATTGCGCGTACACGCCATTGTTTAAAAGTCCTGAAAAGTCAATTTACTGTGGGCTACCATGGCAATGAAAGGGAAAGAAAGAGCAGCGATGTTCACAGCAACGGAACAGTGTTTGCTATTAGAGACCTATGAAGAATTTAAACATGTAATCACCAAAAAAGGAAATACAGCGGCAATAAACAAATCAAGAGAGAAAGGATGGCAGGAAATTGCTGATCGTCTCAATGCGTAAGTAGTGGTGTAAACTATTTAAAATACTTTATCAACTTTGAATATGTGTCACCCAGAGCGGAGTGGGGCACTAAAATTCACCGGGAAAATCTTGATTAATATTAATAACCGCCTCTCTGACACATTTCTCTCATTGACGGTAACACTTTTTTTATAACAGGGCTGCAAATGAACCAAACCCACCCAAACTAACTTGAACATACACACACATAACATCACTAATACAAAAACCCAACTGTCTTGCTTAAATACACAAAAATAAGTAAACTCTGGGGGGGGGAGGCCTCGTTTATTTTAAATAGCCGATTGGCTAAATGCATTCCTCATTCCCAAGATACTTTGCTCTATTCTACATTATATAGATAGATAGATAGATAGATAGATA
>JAUYWG010000048.1:3467119-3478039 GCA_034779775.1 Enteromius afrohamiltoni
GGCTAAATGCATTCCTCATTCCCAAGATACTTTGCTCTATTCTACATTATATAGATAGATAGATAGATAGATAGATACTATATTGATCCCCAAGGGGAATTCAAGAACTAACAAACAAATCAAATCGTTTTTTCTTTTTATTTGTGACCATGAATGTTCTGCAGTATAAGCTAACCATGACAAAGAAACAGAGCGTGAGCAACTGAAATAAATATTGGTCGTATGTCGGGGAGGACATTGTGGGAGAATTGGGCTAATTACGATGAGACTAGAGTAACGTCACCATTTCTGTTAAGCTCAGGCCGATCCCGTTTGCCTAGCGGCTGCTTAATCTGTGATCAGCTGTGATAGTTGAACGAACTTACAAGCTATTCCAAAAAAGACATGTTTAACAGTATGATTTGCTTTGTGGCCAGGGTACGAGAGGAAAACATTGAGGAGTCTTTTTAAACAAAGGTACACAGTTCGTACAGTGCTCTGTTGCAGCATGTATTGTTTGCAAAGTGTGGGCTTAGTAATCTACAAAGATATGCAATTCCATCTCTTGAGAACCTATATCGCTCATACTAGGTAGGTAGCTGTCATTAAAAGCCAATGGGTCTGACCTCTCTTCTCCCTTCTCTCTCTTTGAAATGCCCTCCGCAGGACTATCCGCTACCTCATCTATGAAAGGACATGCCATGGTTACATGGAAACAAGTTCAGCTCCTTATTTATATACTTTTAATTAATTAATTACCAAACTCACCATTTCAACATTTCTTAGTGCATTTATACCATATAATTTCTTACATTTATTAGTAAAGTATATATCCTTATTTATTTATTTATTATTAATAGTGGTTAAGTAAAATAAAATGACATTACCAGCTGGTGAGTATAAATGGTATGTTTGTTAAGCCTAGACTCAGACAGTTAGCCTGCCCCGGACCAGGTTAATTTCCTAGCATAAGTTGCTGGGGGAGTTTGAACTTATTTAAGTTTGATTTATGAATCTACCAAAAATAAGCCTGATTTACCGAAATAAGCCTGGCTTATTCTCTAATCTTGGTTTATGGAACAGGCCCCAGGATGAAAAGAAAATTAAATTGATTTTCAGGCACACATTTGCTATTGTTGTTTTTGCTTCATTTCATTAAAATTAATTAGAATAATGTAGCATTGATATGAATCAAATAACTCTGATATCCAATAAACCTTTGCACTGCAGTTGTGGCGCAGGAGCTGCATCTGATGTTTATTACATTCATACATAAATTCAGCTCAGAATTTACATTAATAATTATAACATAGATGTTTTATTTATTTTAGATTTATATTTATTTATTTATATTTATTTATTTTAGATTATTTATTGTTTCTTTGTAATTGGCTGTATCTATTAATGAGTCAGTGAATCATTAATTTTGTTTATAAGCACCACTTTGTTAACCAGAGATCAAAAATGTTGGCTGTGTTTGAAACTACTTTTTGGTGTCAAAATAGATTAATATCGATTATACACACACACACACACACGCACACACACACACAAATACATCAAATACATTAAAAATGATTTATTTTCTAAATGCACATCACTTAATATGCAAATAACTTATTTATTAATGTATTTACATTGGACATTCTGACCTCAAACCAGACAGATGGCCATCCATGATGTTTTGTATCAAACCTTTCATATTCTGGAGGATTAGAGAATACCACATTCTATAATGCCTAGAACGTTTCATTTACAGTTATCTAATTGCATAGTTTTCTGAGCTGTCTGTAAGTTTACAACACAAATAACATGGCTAAGACTCAGAGATCTCTAAATTCTTAAAAAACAGTGTTATAATTTACCCTGTACCACAACCCAATTTGCCAGAAAATCTCTGCATAAAAGTCATTAGGTATCAGATAAAGTAGTTGAAACACTCCAAGAAATGCACAAGAAGGAGATCATTTCTTCTGTGGTCAAGAACCAAATAATTGCGAGCGATTTTCATCTGTGAAACGGCTCTTGTGTTAAGCCTGGAGGGTTCACTAGGGGCAGAGATTAATAGGCAATCAGCTGTGAATGTAATTAGGTGTCACATACATTAAACATGCCTGCTTTTTGAGATGAATTGTAGGTCGATAGGTCAAAGACTTGGAGACTGAAAGGCTGGTCCCGTCCTGGACCTGTGTACATCCAGAGACCTCTGCTATCTGTGATAGATGACTACAGCGTATAGAGAATGGCACTACATGAAACCATTACCCTATGAATTCAGCGGCGGCTCCCGTGGCTTCTCTTAATCTAATTGTGCCTGTAACAATAGCACTGGTTCAGGTAGAGCTCCGCATTCATCTCATCTTTGTCCCTTCAAAGCACCTGGAGTCTAAATCCAGCGCCACAGCTGGGAGCGATTGTGTGATAACGGTGGGCAAACACACAAATGTGCAGTTTATTTCAATTTTTATGGGTGATGCAAGCTTTACAAAAGTGACTGAGATGAATCTTCTTTTCAATATCCACACCCCATGGGCTACAC
This sequence comes from Enteromius afrohamiltoni, assembly GCA_034779775.1. Classification (NCBI taxonomy): domain Eukaryota; kingdom Metazoa; phylum Chordata; class Actinopteri; order Cypriniformes; family Cyprinidae; genus Enteromius; species Enteromius afrohamiltoni. The sequence continues at coordinate 3,469,638 of JAUYWG010000048.1, forward strand.
TAAGCATGTGTTGTGTACTGTGTGTCTGTGTGTGTTAAATTGTGCATGTCCGCTATGCATGCAATATAGCTAGGGTTCAAATGAACTGTGGCATCATACCACTGCCTATTTGCTCATGATTCGCTGGTGGAATTATGCTAATCAGGTATTTCTGCCTGTAAACATGCCCACAAAATTGTTGAAAAACAGCTACAGTTACTGCTGCAGCATTCACTATACAACGTACATGAGCATCCTTCAGTATACCAGCAACTACAATCACGCTGACCTTTCTGGATCTGCTGCATTATATAATGTACCTCATTTGCATAGAAAGAAGTCTGTACAGAAAGAAAATTATGTTGTATAAGTGCATATAGAGCCTGATTATGTTGGACTGTGAGTAGCATATGAACAGCTGCTGCATGAATAAATAACTGCATACAGTAAGTACTGTAGGCCTATGTATATATGTGTTTCCATGCATCTGTGATTTGACTTACCGTTGATCTTTTTCTCTGAGGGCTCATTTTTGACAAACCAGTTTTATTAAGTCATAATTCAGTGAGAGGCTGATGTCATAAGAAATGCTTGTGTTCTTGATTATCACTAATAAATGGCTAATATTCTAGTAATATGCATGCTAATAAGCAACTATTAGGTGTAACCGTAATATAAAGTGTTACCAAAGATTTTTCTTCATGCATTTATTTTGATCACAATCATTTTGCTAAACATTAAGAATTTTCACATAAAAAAGCTAGAGCCCATCATTTAGCCCTGGCTGTTTAATTAAGAGACTATTCACACAGGACACATCCCTGCATTTAATAAAGCTGGTCAGAGCATCACTCAGTGGAGAAGAAGCAGACACATTTTTCAAAGCTGAACTGTCTTCAACCTGACAGCACCTTAAAAAGTAATGTCATGAGATGCTGACTAAAAGGAAACACCTTGACCTAGTATTCACCTTCCTGGAGTGTTTTATTACTATTACTATTATCATTATCATTATTTATGTATTACTATTTACTAAGGGCATTTAATTTTAGGGAGATAATAATTGGGGGAAAGTACAAAAGCTATCGTTAAGGTGACTGGTAAAAATAAGTACTATTGAAGAACTAATATTTACCTTGCTGTTTACTTGCACGGTGAGAGTGATTTCACCAAATACAATATGTTTCTGAATCAACATTCTTGTTTATGCAGGAACAAGATTCCCATCATCCAATCATATTTGAGAAATCATTTTTCAGGAAGGTGTTTCTACACCCTTGTTAATCAGCTATCACTTCCCACTGAGTTTTGGAATCATTTTTTGGTAGGGATAGGTTAGGTATTGGGATAAGTCTATATTTTTGGATTGTAATGTTGATCCAGGATCATGTCTCAATGCCTCATGTCAAAATCACTGTGAACACAGAAACAGAGATATATTTAGGGATTAGTTATGATCTATTTATTACCTATCAACCACTTTTTGAGAACAGACCTGAACATTTAATTTCAGACTTAAACTGACAACTATCTTGAATGCAACTTTACTTAAGATTAGTCAATTTAGCAGATTATGGAATTAAAAAAATATATATTATTTATTTTTATTTTTTTAAATGCACAAAATACAAATTTTATTTTTTTATATGAAACATATTGTATATATTTTCAAAAAATTAAACAAGTTGGGTTCCAAATTTGAGTGTAATATCGTTAAAGCAACATTCAGAATGATTTTTTAGGGGGTGCAGTACCAAAGGTTTCCACTTGAAATCTCCAGATGAAATCTGTTTCCCATCCATTTCCTAAACCAGTCATTTGAGACCATTTCGTCAAAAGCATTTATCCTTTTTGAATCATGAATTGTGTGTGTGTGTGTATGTTCACCTTTACCATTCCAATTAATAAAACCTTTATTTTTTTCTTTTTCAGTAAAAAAAGTTCCAAATTGCACCAAAGGGTTAAAAATGCAATACTTGATTGGGCAGGGTCAAAAAAAAAAAGGCCTGCCTTGGGAAAGTTATAATAAGGTGCCAGCTATTTATCCCTGCTTTTTGCTTTTTAATGCCCTGTCTTAGTGGATTATCACAGGTTTGCACTACTCACTTTTGAGGATTTTGTAGCTCACACTGTTACTCCCCGCATTACACCACAGACATCACAAGGCCTAGCAGATATGTTTGCAAATATCTGCGAAAGATTAGCTTCACCACACAATACAAACACTACCATCTGAGCCATCAGAAGCATGTGTTCGCCATACTCTCTGTACTAAATCAACACATATCACTGACATTTGCTGTCTGGCACCATCCATATGTAGCCTTCAATAAGCGCTGAATGATTTATTCATTGGATCAAGAATTTTGATCCAATTAGGCGTCCAAACAGTTCTCAGGCGCTCAGATTCGAAGCTGAGAGTCTTTTCAAAGATTTCTTGCTGCTATAAAGACCTTCTGTCTCAATGTGTCGCCTCTAACTACAGCACATTCAGACCGCAGTACATTTGGTAACACTGGGCTGCTGTTGGTAATGAATTAGCAGTGCGAGGTGCTCGGGGAGCCATTTCTGAACACCCACTCCATGCTTTCATTAGCAAGTCGACAGAGCAGCTCTACTGATCGATGCCTAAAAAACCTATAGGCTGTAATTAATGCAGGGATTTATGCAATATGAGCAGAACGTGGGTCCCTCACTGTGTAATTAATCCAAGTGCTGCAGGGGCACACCTCATGTCAACTGCATTAAAGGTGCATAAATTTTCTAATGGATAGAGTCAAGAGCAGAATTTAAGCATTGCTCTGAATGAGCCTTGGCCCTGCTTATAGCTGCTATAATGTTCCCTGTCCAGGGTTATTCGGTTACGTGTGGACCGATAAGACAATTTGGCGTTAACACTCGTCTCGTGGGTTCAGTCAACTCGGAATATCGGTTTCAGTGTACAGTGAAATCACAGTGACTGAATCATACACAAACATAATATACTTTTTATTTCTGCAATATCTCATATGGCAAAAATATTAAAGAGGTCATATAATTTTGCTAAAAAAACATTTTTAGTAATGCAATATGTTTATGTGTTGTAAGGTTAGAAAAACACATTATTTCCATGTACTGTACATTATTGTTTTTCCTCAAAATTCTGCCTCCTGGAACAGGTCGATCTGTACAAAGCTCATTGTTTTAAAAAAGTGAGGTGTGCTCTGATTGGCCAGCTATCCAGAGCGTTGTCATTGGCCGCATACCTCAAGCATCTCACAGAAAGGTTACGCCCCTTACCATAACGTTATGCTGCATCCCGTCTAACAGCTTGTAACACTCCAAAGAGAAAGGAAAACTGGAAATTGCGTTATAATACCCACTTTAAAAGTACTAGAGTAATAATTGCTATTCTTACTTAACAGGTCGTCGAATCTGTGAGTCGTGACAGAAGCGGATGCTAAGAAGAAAACATGTGCCTTACTTTTTTCTTTTTATTTCTTTTTGGTGGTTTTTCATTCTTTGTGCATATAGCCTCCTACTGGGCAGCTGTACAGCTACTGTTTATCTTTAATCAGTTTTTATGTTCTTTGATTCAGAGCTCAGACTGCAATTATGAATGAACTCAGATGCAAGGCTGGACTTGTAGTCGAATCTTACTTAAGACTGGGGTTCAGACTGCGTCATTTCAGAGTACAGATTACATTCTATTACTTTTTTTTTTTTTTACTTTTATTATTTAATTATTAGCCTTTTATCAACTTACGTTTTTGCAAAAGACACTGATGTGCCAAGTTCTTAAACCATGGACTAACTGTTTTGTTGCATTCCAACTACTCACTCATATTCAACTTACTCATGAAATGTTTAATGCATTCTACACATTTAATCAATTTTATATACATAGTGGAATATATTTTATTTTGCGACTACATGCCTGTTACTCTCAGAGATTAATATATACTTGTAAAGTTTCTAAGAGTCAGTATGTAGTATGTTGCGGACTCATCAAAATAAAGTGTTAGAAGATTAAGCAGACAGTCTACTGATACTCTAATGGCTGCTATAGTTGACATGTAGTTACATTCTGTAAGAAGAATGTCTAAAGTGGACTATTGAAATAAAATGTTACCGATGAGTATCATTGCTTTATCAACTAAAGTTTTCATCATCTGCAATCAGTAACATAAATCTACCCATAAATCAAACCTATCCATCCCAACCACTAACTTCTGTACAGAACATTTCTCGTAGCTGCATAAAATGCTTTCAGAGAGCTGCTCAGAATCTCTGCATCGCTTGCGATGGATCCGCAGCAGACAGAAGCACGAGCACCACAGGGAACTAATGCAATGGTAACACAGAAGAAACGGGACCAAACAATCCATCAAAATCTTAAAACTGATTGAGTTTACTGGGAGCACAGACAGAAAGTGGAGTACAGATTTGGGTGTGATTAATCAGAAGCCCTGCAGTTACTCTCACAATGGCACATGCTTTTAGCCTTAATCATGAAATTATATCTCTGCCAGGAAGACGTGTGGCCCCATGGGACGAGGACGCTCAGTTCAGTCAGAAATAATCACAGTCTTCCAGAAGATATCCTAAAAATTGCATAGTATTTAAGTTTTTATCTTTGTCAAGTCCCAAGTCATTAAGTGATAACATTTCGATTCAAAAATCATATCTGTACTCCCTAAACAAACAAAGGAAGTCTATTACATCACTCCAGATGCTATTTTTAGCTTGGCCCGTTACCATTTGATGCGCATCAGAGCTCCTGAAGTCTTGTTTGTTTTGAATCTCTAACAGTCTCCTTCACTTCAAAGTCCTGTGCAACTGGAGAGAGGCAACATCTGGCTCTGAAGAGCTTGTTTTTGTGCAGCTGAAACTTCAGAGGCAGGTCTAATCTTTCTTGTAACACCTATCAGCCCTGGAAGCTGCTGGTGTCTCCCCCGTCCCCCCGATACAGCATCAGTCTGCTGGCGCCAGGTGCTCCTGATGAAATATTGCCAGACACCAAATGTTCGTCATCAGCAATAAGGAATGGAGAGCAAAGCGACAAATATGAAGGTCATTGATTCAAGTCAAGTCAAATGTCGCATCTATTTATATAGCATTTAATGCAATACAGATTGTTTCAAAGCAGCTTCACAGTAATGAAAGTGAGTTCTGCTCAAAAATTTTACTTTACCATTGCAGAATGTAAATATTTTTGCTAAATATTAGGTATCATAGAGCCATAGTCCACAAGATAAAATAATCACTGAATTTACACAAATGAATTCACTACGATTACACTATGATTCTTAATGGGTTTTTTTGTCATATACTGTCCTTTGACAATGGTTAAATCATTAAAGGTACAAAACGTTAAGGAAATATGATATACAAACTCTAAATGTTATTTGTGCCATACATTCATTTTCATTGCTAAAAATCTTTTTATCAAGATAAAAACAAAAAACTAAACAAATACTGTTTAAATAGCAGATAAACATAATAATAAATAGTATTCCGATTATTAAGTATTTTTGTTTTAAACAAATCAAATCAAACTACATGTATACAGTTTTGCTGCTCTATTGTAAAGAAGGAGACGGGGACGTATGGATCCAAACGCAAAGCCTTATTATAACACATGGTCGTACCGACAAGATCAGACATGGGAAAACAGGTATGAGAGGCAAAACACAAGAATAAATCAAAGGGGATCGCGCGGGTCGATCGAGGAGCAAACAGTTTCCAAGAGGGCCAAATCAAGACAAGGCAAAAGTCAATACACAGCCGACCAAAAAATGAAACAGGACAAGGCTAGGTGAAAACACAGGGCTCCATAAACACTCCATACTCAGCAGGGATCAGAAATATGCAGGGGTTTAAATAGACGGGGGAAGGAGTTAACAAGAGGGTGGAGCTGATTAATTACTATGGAGACTAATAAATGAGTAACAGAACACAGACACAATGGGGAGACAACATTTCAAAATAAAAGTCCACACACACCCAGACAGGGAAGTAAAATTGTCTGACTAGTGTCCCTATGTATTTTGAAAAGAAAACTTGTAAATCTTACCATACCAAGTTGTCAAAATAGTATGCAGCAGTACTTTTCATAATATTTTAGAGATGCTTTCACATGACATCAACACCTCTATGTAAGAAGCTGCAATATTATTATTAGACAGTGTCCTCTATAATATCAAAGTAAGTGTCCATCACTGATCATTGTTCTCACTGAAAAATATTTTCTCATTAGCCAATCTACCACTTGATTCAACTTCTGCGTTATGACTTTATGCAATTTCAGTGCTTATCTCCATAAAGAGTTGAATATTTAATGTGAATGTACAGTATATCAACACAATTAAAAAGTTTAAAATTACTGTTTTTACTTCATTCATTCATATCACTCCAGGAAAAAGTTTGCAAACAACAAGTCAGAGTTTGTGTGCAGGTAAAGCAAAATACTATATATATAATATATAATACTATATAATACATAGAAAATTATATTTAAAAAAATAAAGTAAATGCTTCATAACTTATGTTTACAATATTATGTATTACTTTTGTTCATGGTTGCTGTCCGGCTGCTCATATTGTGCTGGAGCGGTCAGATGAGCCACAAGATTACATCTAAGATATCATAAAGATGCTCTGTGTGTCCTCGCATCCATTTGAGTGTGTTATTTAAAGGTAACCTGGTAAGACCCGGCTCCGTGAGAACACAAGTCCGTTCTTAGAATCAACAAATAGCCCACGTCTTCTTCCATCTGTTTGATTCTTGGCAAGCGTTCTGCTAAATACTATTAAGGATATATCACCTGGCAGTAGAAATATTATTTGTTATTTATACATTACTACTTCTGTTGTGGTGCAATTATTTTATGAAACCTTGTCTGGTGTGTGAAGTAGCTATTGTATAAAGGTAACAACTCCAGTGACGCTTTTCCAGTGTTTTTATTACCATTTAATACAACAAAAATCATAATGCATAATTCAATACTTTAAATGTGTGTGTGTATATATATATATATATATATATATACATACACATTTTTTATTACAAATAATGATATTTTATAAACAAACATACCATTCAATTAATTGTTTGACAGCACTAATTTTAATGTAGTATAATTTAAGTAGTATAATTATAAAGTGCAAAATATTTAGAAAGAATTAATCATGCACAAATACTTTTGATCAACATATTTCAACACAATTTAATTATATATATATATATATGTAAAATCTAATAATAAGGAGAATCTCTTTTCTCTATGACATATCATGTTTCCTCACCTGTCTGTACTGCTCTGCTTCTCACCTTATAATTATCTTCAGTTATTACAGAATGTTTCCCCTGTTCCCGCTTGTTCTTTATACACTATTTATTTGTCTGTTTGTTGCAGATAATTATAGTCTGTTTCTGATCTTATAAAGTGCGCTGCTGGTTTGAATGCTGTCGGTTCTGTAGATGCACAGGCTGCTGGATTTGGATTTTTTTGTCTTCTCACCACTGTGTGTGGCTTACTATGATGTTTCACCATCAGTCCCATGATTTCCTGAAGATTCTATTGCTCTCTGCTTTTGAGAGAAATTTTGTGGGCAATTTGCTGGAGATCTAAAACCTTTTTCCTTTGTACATTATTTAACGTTCAGTGGAGCAGTGGATTTTGAAGGGAGCGTGAAAAAGCTTCAAATCTCTTTCTAGACGTACAAGCTGAAACAGCGCTGCTTCTGAAGAACTCAGGAAACTCTTTTGAAATTAGCATTATGATACCCTATACGGTAACACTTTATAATAACTACAGCTTTGATTTATTAGTTAAGCATTAGTAAATAGTCAGTTCATCCTTTTTAAAGCGTTGTTCCAACATTAATAGTCATTAGTAAGCAGTTTATAAATACAGCTATAAATGCCTTGTTCTTGATTTATGTAACATAAATGTAGGAGATTTAAATGGTCAGTTATCTTCCTAACAGAAAAAAAAGCAACACAGAACTATTCATTTCAAGATGCAAAAATATAAACCTGTAACGATTGCTGGCTGTAGCGAATCTCTTGCTTCCACACTGGCAGGCAGGACTCGGAGGCAGTAGTGCAATCAGAACATGACATTTATTCAAACAAAACAAGAAAAACATAAACACAAAGCAACACCTCTGGCGTGACAGAGCCCTCCCCCTATGCGCAGATTCCAGACGCGCAGGCAACACCAGAAGTCTCTAGGGGGAGCAGTGCAGGGCAGGAGGCGGATCAGGAGCCCTGGGAGGCGGATCAGGAGCCTTGGGAGGCGGATCAGGAGGCGGTGGTAACTTGTGGGCAGCCTTCGGCTGCTGTGGGACACTATAGACCCCCCCCAAAAAAAAATTTCTTGGGGAGGCTCACCTTCCCCTTAGGCTGTGGCTTAGGTAATGGGAACCCGGGCTGTGGC
>JAUYWG010000048.1:3502425-3516234 GCA_034779775.1 Enteromius afrohamiltoni
TCAGCATAACAGTGAAAGCTAACACCATGTCTCCTGATAATATCTCCCAAGGGTAACATGTAAAGCGTAAAAAGTAGTGGCCCTAGTACTGAGCCCTGAGGTACTCCATATTGCACTTGTGATCGATATGATACGTTCTCATTCACTGCTACAAACTGATAGCGGTAAGATAAATATGATTTGAACCAACATAATGCCAACATAGTTTTCGAGTCTATACAAGAGAATGTTGAGGTTAATAGTGTCGAACGCAGTGGTGAGATCCAATAGCACTAATAATGAGGTACAACCACGATAAGATGATAGAGGCAGGTCATTAGTAACTCTAATTAGAGCGGTCTCAGTACTATGGCACGGTCTAAATCATGACTGGAAATCCTCACAGATACCATTTTTCTCTAAGAAGGAATATAGTTGTGAGGATACTACCTTTTCTGTCATACCTCTTTCATCACTAATATTTTGCTTTATATTCTGTGCACATCTATATATGTTGATGTCAAGCCAAATTTGTATTATCTAAGAACAATAATATCAGTAATTTGCTATATGACAAGAATCAGGATCCAAAGGAGGCATCAACAAGCCAATAATAAACAGCAGGTAACATTACAGGTAATGCCTTATTGTCCGTTCTGATTTATTGCTCAGGTCTGATTTTTGTTTGTTTATTCTCTTTTTTTCTCCATGTTAAAGTGTAAACTTGGTCATAAACTGACCTGCATGAGTGAAAGAACAAAGAACAACAAAGAGAGCATGCTGTCAAACAGAGGTCTACACTGAGGCCACTGGAGTTAGGGTTTGCATGTGTGGTGAAATCACCAAAATTGTGTACAGTCAATAAGTATCTGGAGATTACATTTGAATATTTATTTTATATCCCCTCATGTTTTGCTTGCATAGAGCTGTCACTGTTTTGATTAAGAGTTTTAACACCTCATTGTCCCTTCACCGTCTAACGCCTACTGGTATTTATGACACCACTCACTTGATTCTAATTGAACTGCTTTGTGTTTAAAGAGCTAAATCAACATTTTGTGTCAAATTTTTCCTCAGTGTGGTAAATAACTTAATTTAATCATTAGGATAATGTACATCTAGCAGGTTGTTATCACAGACTGAATCCCAACAGACTAATCAGGACCTGATATGAACAGGTTGTGCATGAACAACAGTATATATAAACATAATGTAACATATTTTGAGCGACTCCCAGGTCATATTGCAAGACATCTGTTTTAGTGGCCCAAATAAATTTGTGTGGTTCGTCCTGTTCAAATTGTTATGAAAAAGAAAAACTCTTAGCCTTAAATGCTTTTACCCTCAATTACCTCTACTAAGAGGTATTAGAGAAAAAGTGCTATCCACCTTTTACTTGACGGCCATGGGTCTAAGCTTCCAGTTTCACCCGTATCTACTGTAAATATTTTTAGCTGTACAAAACAGTTGGTTTTGCTGCTTGATATTGAAAATGTGTGTGTCCTATATTGTGTTTTTTTGAAATATTATCTTAATTATGAACACACTGTTTTGCACAACAGACTTTACTGCACGTTGTTTTTCTCCTTTTTATTAACCTATAGTGGCTAATGAACTGGAAGCCTCACCCATATAGGCTTACTTCTTTGTTGGAAAAAATAATGGATAAGAGCAGAGTTTTGGCATTTTTTCACTTTCAGATATTAGACAATCTTGCATACTTACTTTCTGTAATGTGCATAAGCTCTCAAATGGGCAAGACTAGGAGTGTGGCCCTCAGTCAGCATCACTTTACCACTCCACTTGGCCGATTACTTTTTCTCCCACCGATTCATTGTTAGTCTAAGAAACCTTCAGACTGCCTCAAGCCCCTCCCTCACCTCTTTAGCTCTCACCACATTTCCTATCAACTTTTTCTCATCAGCTGCCTCCCTGAAATCCAACATCTCATTAACATTGTGCACCCTCTGCCCTGTAGTCTCAAAACATAGCAGCCCATGCATCCCAGAGACTCATTATAGTAGTAGGACAGAAGTATAGCAGAAAGAAAATCAAAGAAAACCTTATTCCAATATCAAAAAACAAAAAAGACGTCATTCTTCTGTTCTGGAATCAACACTACAATCATCAACCCACACAAGCCTTTTCAACCTTCCCATGCCTCCTCCTCCTACTCCGCCATCCACGGTTCTTGCTAATGACTTCACACACTTCAAAAACAACGCGGTCATCATCTGAAACTCATTCTTCAAAACCCTAGATACATCTGCTCCTGTCATCTTCTCTGCTGCAAGTATTGTCTCATTTTCTGCCCTATATATTATATTACATTCAACCCAGTGCTTGTTTTTTAATCCATACTACGATGTACACCAGACAGTCCAAGATATGTACAGCTGCCATGGGATCATCCGGTTGAAATAAAAAGTAAAGCTGCATGTCAGTATAATAATGAATAATGGATCTTTGCAAAGTATGATACTCCATATGGATAAACGTGGGGTTCAAGTACCAATCCCTGGGGTACCCCGGGCCCTGTTGATTTACTTTGGATTGCAGAAAATAGCAGTAAAATTTAAGGTGATGGTGTTGAAGTGTAGTGCAGTGGTGTAACTGCACTGTGAATAAAAAACTACCTCCAACTGAGCAATCAAATCCCTTCAGTAGCTGTCAAGCTTCAGATTCCAAAGAAACATTCACGCCATTGCTTGTTCAATGACATCTGTGAAGTTTAATGGATACCCACTTACTGTAAAGATGAACTTATAGGTAAAACAAAACAAAATGGAAATACTTTTGGGATGTCCTATCATTTACACATAAGGATATAACACATATTACACATCAGGTTATGTGCTGAAACATCACTAAAAGTATGCTTAATTTTAGTATATTCCTTAAAGTGTAACTAATAATATATTTATTCAAATTGTATTTTACTATACGTTTTAGGAATATATTAAAAGTATGCTTGTATTTAGCATAATCCCTAAAAGTGTAATTAAGAATATATTTAATACAAAAGTATTTCTAGTACACTTTGTAAAAATACATTACAAGTATGCTTGGGTTTAGCATATTTCATGAAAGTATAACTAAGCATATATTTAATAAAAAAGTACTTCTAGTATACTTTTTAGAAATATATTAAAATACAATTAATATTTTTTTAATGCACTTTAAATAAGCATGTTGGGAATACAAATGTATTTAATACTACGTCTTTTTCACCTGGGTTACTTGCTCTGTCTCTGCCTATTCCCTGAGCGTGACAGACACATCACGGTTTCTCATACTTTATTGCTTACATATATATGTTCATCAAAGGTCAGTTTCCATCAGTGTCAGAAAGTGGCTCATGGGTGTTCTTTAGCATGCAAACTTGCGTATGGGATTTGGAGAAATTCAATTGCTGTGGTCTGATTGATGTAACTTGTTAAATTAAGTCTGTATTTGCATCCATCATATTCACATGACATCTCTCAGAGTGATCCACCACTCTGCACATTGTATATGAATTTCTTATTTAACAGAGATAAGAGAGACATACGAAATGTGCTAATATTCTTACTTCATGGATTTGGCGATTATTTTAAAGTTTCCTTTTTCTTATTTTTGCAGTGGCTCTCTCTACCTGTGCAGAGGTATTGAGGATCTCTGACCCTGAAAACATACCAGCTATCCACGGCATCCTGTCTAGAAACATCGTAAGTCATAGAAATTGCACACACATCAAAAAAGCTTCAAGCTTTTTCAAGGTAGTTTTAAGGTATAAACTAGTGATAATGAGTAAAACTGGTACAGTAAATATTACCTGGAATGAGTTAGTTAGCTGACCCTTCCAGCTGCTTAACCCTCCTAAAATCTGCTAACACCTTTTATCCTCTGGCTTTTTTATCCAGCAATTTAACCTCCAGAATATTTATTTTTTTGCTAAAATGTTAGTGTCAGGTAATTGATGTATGTCTTTAGTAACTACTTAACAACACTCTGAAGTTTACTAAGTACTAAGTTTTCCCCATTAAATTAGGAAAAGTCATTCAATTTGAAGCAACAAAAAAAAAGTAAACTATATATGTACACATGTTAAACATTGGATAACAGGAGGGTTAAATGAAGGGAAAAAACAAATATCATTGCCAGGATTACGACTGAGAAAAGATGGAGCAACAGCATGAATACAACAGTATTAGTAAAGTTAGATTGTCAATACAATACAACTAGCATCATTGAAAACCAAGCATTTCATATAACAAAGCATATTAGTTTACAATACTTTGAAAGCAGAGCAGTATTAGCCAACAAAATCTATTAGTCCAAAGGAAAGCATTAATAGAACTGAAATCAAATGTCTGAATGTTTTCTGAAAGCAATTTTAGAAGATTAATTTATGTCATGTTGTAACAGGAGTAACTTCAGCAAGAGATGAGTCATTGTACTGTTTGATAACGGGCAGACAACATAAAATGACTCTTCTCCTGTCTTCAGGTAGTGTCCCCTCATGCCTTATGTTAAATTCTTCAGCTAAATCATTAAGTCTGCTAAAACTCCACAGAGCTGCCCACACCACATCCTCCTCCCACTCTCATTCTCCAAGTGCATTAAAAATGAGTCACGCATGTGATCGAAACCAGTGCATTAGAGCTCATAAATTTAGCATGCTTTGCTACGCAGAAGCAAGACTATTCAATCTGAACTTTACTGAGTGATACTCATGAACTCGTGCTATCTATAGCTCAGGTCAAAGCACCACATGAACATTGATGGCTCATTCTATGATGTCATGGAGCATTATTTCACTGCTGAAATTTCATTTTACTAAAAAAGAAAAGAAAAACTGAGAGATACAGTAGCAATCTGTATTTGATCAGGTACATAAAAACAATGTACTGGCTGTCAAACACTATTGGATGTCTGTTTCTAAAGCTGCATCTCATCATTTAAAATGACAACATTACAACTATTAACTACACATTTTGCTGCAATAAACTCCTAATTGATACCTATCAATAATAGTAAGTTGTTAATTTCTTTGGTATGGAGTGATCATGCAGAATAAGACATTAATACATGCTTTATAAACAGCCATTATGCCAGTTCATATAGAAATATTCCCTAAAATAAAGTCTTACCAATTTGGGATACTACTGGTGGCAGATTTTGGGGTGATTTAACATATTTTCTAATATGCTGTCATGACAAACTGCTTAGGAGATTTAGTTGTTGCTGTTTTGTTTTTGTTTTGTTTGTTTGTTTGTTTTTTACCATTCTAGAACTGCGCCTACGTAGGAAATATCTGCACAGTGGTGTTACTAAGATGTGAAATGGCTTGCTCAAGGTTCTTCTTAACAGAAAGAAGCTGGCAAAAAAGTGGTGAGCAATACTAGGAAAATGCTTTTTCTGGAAATGCTCTTGAACAATTTGTAGTAGGAGGCAGTGGTAGTGGTTGTGATTCTGCCATGCAGTTTATGATACTGGATAAAAATAAAAAAAATGTCTGTCCTGGAACAGACCATACAGTGTATTTTCTGAATTTTTCCATGTTTAACCTCACAAAACACTTTCCTCCAGTTTAGTAATACAGCAAACTGAAGTTGATATAGACTATACTTGATTCTTTTAAAGATCGGTATTGTTTAGAGCACTTTATTAACCTAAAAAAACATCCAGCTTGAAATAAACACAGTGTGTAGCTGCCATGTAACTAGGAGATGGTCCATGGAGAATTACTACACATACACTACATTCAGAGACGCTTAGGGATCAGTCCTCCAAATCATTCAAAGTCTATTGTTGCCCACTACGAAGAGAGAGGGTTGAAAATGATTTAACTTTGTGGTTTATTCCCCCCAAGAGCTTCTATCCAGGCTCCCTGAGAGAGCGAGAGTGTTTGAGTTGAGGTTTGAGGTGTGGAGCATGTTCTTCCCTGGGTTTTACTCAATGATCTATAAAACATTCTGCTAGTTCATTCAACCATAGAGCTACTGCATCAGAGTGTTTAAAACAATATGCATAAATGAGGCATTAGGGGAATACATCTTGTTAACCTTGTTTGTTTGTTTTTTGTTTGTTTAGTTTTTCTTTTTACCTTTTTGTCAAGTAAGGTGATCACTTATCTAGCATATATGGAATCTTGTTGCATGTATTTAAACAGCAAAAATGCATGAGGTCAGATTTGTTTGGGCTTGATTTAGGCCACTTTTGAATGTGATCTAACACAAGCTATTTTGTATGCGAACGACAAGCTATAGGTCTGCTCCAAAACTAATATTTAGTGTTCAGAAATGGTTAGTGCACACACTGGATCCAAAACAGCGTTGTTTCTAGTTGTTCAAATCTTTTAAATGTTTACATATTTTCTAAAGGCAGCTTTAGTTTGCAAAAAAAACTTTTGAACAGGTTTTGTTCATGTTAAAAGTTTTCTTATTTTGTTGAAATCTTTCTTTTTTCCGTATAGTACTGCTTTTTGGAAGCAACAGAAGATATTTGTATGTTTTTTCAGAAGACAAATTACATAGTACAATTTACTCATATTTTACTCAATTTAGTCATATTTAACAAGTTTTCACCCCTTGGCTCTTAATGCATCGTCTTTCCTTCTGGAGTACCTGTACATTTTTGATAGTTTTCTAACTTCTGAATGGAAATAGGTTGCTCTTTTTGACTGATCTCCAAAAACACCATTAAAATAAATAAATTCACACACACAAAAAAATGGCATGTCTTAAGACATCATTTAGTCTCAGTGATGTCATACTATGAGAGGCACAGCTGACCCTTGACTTACACTCACAGCCTGGTTGTGGATGATTTGGGTTTATTCAGATGCCTGTCTTCACAAACATTGTCTAAGGTGTCATCTGCTGAGAAAGAGCAGACGCTCTTGCCCGGTCCACTAATGAGACGTATCTGTCATAGTGGATGATTTACTCCATGAGACTAATTACTGTGTTTCACCCATAGATGATAATGAATTCATTATTTATGTTGTGGCTTATTTTCAATCATCTGATTTATTCGGGAGATGCAGACTTGGAGCAGGCTTATTACGGGTGTGCTGTAGTGATATGAGTGTGAGTAAATGGTTTTAAGATCACACTCTTGAGCTTGTGAAGAGACAGCAGAGTGTTTTCTCCTCTCTCTGTCTCTCAATCTCTTGCCCGGGAGGCCAGGCTGTCTGCTGTGATTCTGACCCATCTCTTTGTCTGCCTGACAGCAGACTGACATATGAAAACACGGCCCATTTTTTTAGAGTCTGTTCCTGTGGTTTCAGAAATAGACACTGACAGGCTGCCATTGATGTTATTCATATAATGATATTCACAGACAGGCAATGGATCAAATCTTTACTGCAGCTAGAAGGAAATGTATGGCAACACAAGAGAGATAAAACAAATATAAAATCATCAACTGAGTTCACTTAAATGGTAAACGATGGCCAACTGTTTGTGATGGTACTGCCAAAAAAGGGATTTGTTTTTTTTGTAAGACACTATTAATATAATATAAAAGTATATTTAAAAAACATCCATCGCACATGCTCCAAAAGTGCTTTACAGAAACTGAACAGCAGATGTCACACTTAATTTTAATGCCTCCTGGTCTGTTGCCAGATTGCCAAAGGAAACATATTTTAACTGATTTATTAATTAACTTTATTTTACCTAAACTTTGAAAATAATTGACAAAAAAGATTGCTTGATTGTCATACTTCCTCCCATTGTATGTCATTTTTTACATTTGGAATACATTTCAATATAAATTTCTGTAGAAATTACAGTAAGAAATTTGAGTTTTGTGTTTTAAGCTTAAGTTTAACAGTTCTAAAAAGTGGATGTCATGTCTACATTTCAAAAGCAAGCCAGTCCTGATTAAGAAACAATCCTGGGCAGCACAGCACATCTGTTTTACTTACTTATTTATTTTTGCCTATGGATTATGAGATCAAGTGAATACATGAAAGCAACTTCTCAATCATTCAAACAAATTGCCTGTACTTTCATGAAATTGGTTATGTGCATTTGTTTCTTACATTATCATCTGCTTATGTCACACTGATCAAAGAACATTACTTTGGTCTCTGACAAATAGTCTTACCCTACAAAACATCTAGTCATTAATTCAATGTTTAAGACATTAAATGCATGATGGCCGATTCAGTGGTGACAATCTGTCAGGTATGTTTTCTATGAATTTCTATTAAACATGTTTGTAAATGTCTCCTGATTTAATGCATTGCTCTCAGATTAATCTTCAAGGGAACACTTTATTTAATGTTTACACCTATTAGTGGCTTATTAGCATGCATATTACTAGAATATTAGCCATTTATTAGTGTTAATTAAGCATATATTATTGTCTTATTCTACATCCCTAATCCTACCCAATATCTAAACTTAACAACTACCTATCAATAAACAACAAAATAAGAATTTATGGAGGTAAAAGTCCAATGTTTACCAAAAAATACACAACAGAAGATGTTAAATGCAAAACCACTAAATTTGCATGTTTGTCAAATTAACATATATTCTGAGAATAGAATAGAATAGAATAGAATAGAATGTTAGATAGTTTTAAAATAGTTTCATCACTGTACAGAGTAACAATGACCATATGTCTTACCTGTCATAGTTTAATGATTGGTTAGAAGACATGGACAGATTTGCTGGTACATAAAATCCATCATGGCAGTACTCATTGGTTACTCAGGAAGAAGGTGGATAGATCAGCCATGCGATGAAACAAGCCATTCAATTAGATTGGAGCTTTAATCACATTCCTGGAGGCACAGCAGTTTCACAAAAGATTGATAGCACTATTGCATTAAAAATGTCGATGCCATTTTGAAAACCAGCTTAAACACAGAAAGAAAGTATTACATAATTGTGTTAGAAATACCATTCAGAAAAATGCACCATTATAGCCTATTCTTTAAACACAGCAGACTGTTGTTTCCTTTTTCTAATAGGGCAAATAGAGCAATAACACACTCACCATCAGAAACTCCCAGCGCTCTTCATCTTATCAAGAATAGGATGTGTCAATTAACACCATCTTATTCTTATCCTCTTATCCTTTAATAAAACAAAACTCATCCTCACTGTGATGAGTCAAAACTGTCTTCCCTTTAATATTGATATTGGGTGTCTGTGAAGTTTCAGTTAAAAATATTGCACAGATCATTTATTACAACACAAGAAAAATGTCTTTTTTAAATTGTTTCTAAAAAACAGCAGTTTTGGTGTATATCACTGTCACAGTGAAATTTTGCAAATAACGTGTTTTGGGAGGAGTGTATATGAATTAACCTCGGCTGGCACCGCATTACCTAATCAACCTCCTCATCTCACCTGCCCAATCAGACTTGCCATTTCCTTCCTTCCGCCCGCTTCTCACCTGTTGCGCATTCTTCGAGCTCGCACGACCGAAGACACATCCTACAAACACAACGTCTTACTTTGACTCGTCTGCCTTACGTTTCCTCTGCGAGGATCCGATCCCTCAGCCTGCCTTCCAACAACCTGCTACCGCTGAACTCAACCCTCAGCCCTTCTGAGCCTCCACGAGAGCCCACAGTGGCTAGCAGAGAGCACAACAACACAGCTTGCAACAACTTCCCCAGCGAGACTCCTAGAGGACCCAGCTCCCCTTCCAGCCAGCCAGCCTGAATTCCCAAGGCAGCCGTGGTTTCCTATTCGAGGCCGCATGCCTGCGCGCTCTTAGATCTCATTCTATTTCCCATCTGCCAAAACAATCAAAGTGAAAGAATTACACATTACTCACCACTCGTCGGCCCCTCCGCCATTTTCCTGAGCCCCAGAAGCAAAACAAGTCCAGCATTGCAACTTCGCAATCGCAAGTAGCAAGGTAGCACGAAACTGGCCGGTGCCGCCAGATGACGTCATACGCAAGCCACGTAACCATGACGCCAGCACAGCATTTCCTTTCACTTCTTCATGGTGACTTAACGTATTTTACGCACACAT
This sequence comes from Enteromius afrohamiltoni, assembly GCA_034779775.1. Classification (NCBI taxonomy): domain Eukaryota; kingdom Metazoa; phylum Chordata; class Actinopteri; order Cypriniformes; family Cyprinidae; genus Enteromius; species Enteromius afrohamiltoni. The sequence goes on from JAUYWG010000048.1 coordinate 3,512,394, forward strand.
TCACTTTATTTTCAGGTTCATTGATTTATTTAGCCAACGGTTCCTGTTGTCAGAAACAGAGCATATATAAAGACATCACACTCACAAAGCTGTCTAAAGTGAAAAGTAGATTTTGCATAATAGCTTTAATGCCTCTGATTGGCAATTTTGCTCAAAGAAATCAATAGATACGCCTTTAATTGGCTGCAGTGCAAAAAAAAAATATCAGTAACAGTGGTAGATTTGGTTGTATTTTATTTTGCGATTTGTAAAGTGTTTAGATGAGAAATGAGAGAATTCAGAGTGAAAAAAAACCTATGATATCAAGAACAAGATATGGCAGAATCGCTTATTCCTCTCATTGAAAATGATGCATTTATAACTTTTTACAAGCAGTTCCCTATGCTATACTCTTCTTTCTCATCACAGCTATCCATCTGCAAATGGTGCCGTAAGTCAACATATGGAATTTTGCCTAGAAATTGCCTGGAATTATGCCTTTTGGCGCCAGAGAGAGATGACGAAACTGTCATTTTATGGATTAAGCTCTGTGTACATTTTCTATGTGAGGCTTTTCTGCTTTTGTATTTCACTGAAAAACAACAATGTACAGAGTTTGGAGCAGAATGAGGATCAGTGAATGCCTGGATGTTTAAATAGTCTAAGGAGTTCCAAATACTCCAGCGACACAAAGGTCAAAACAAGGTCCTTACAATTCTGTCCGAATTACCATTTTAATGTCAGAGTCTTCCTGAGAAAGCAGTGCATAAACAGAAATGCCGATTGCATTTGTGTGTGCGTGCTCGTAATGTGCTCTGTCTATGAGGACGAGTGACATTGAGATGGAGGTATTCAGCGAAGCATGAAATAAGCTTTTCTGGAGAACAGTGCAGGGTTGAGAGGATGGGAGTGGGAGTGCAGGGTGATCGCTCATGTTATTTCTTAATTAACAACTTGCTGTTCTTAAGCCAAGCTCGTAAAATGTGTTCTATTCATCCTTTCTGGCCAGTCTGACGCTAGTTTCTGCAGATATTCATTTCCATCAGAAAGTGTCTGGAAAAGAAGCTTAAAAAAAAAAAATACTATACGCCCAACATTGCGTATGCAGTTAAAATTGATTTAAATTCAAGCTTTCCATATCCATAGTCTCTCAAATTGAAGACGGATTTACTAGTGGGTACCAATGCGGTGATGCCAACAAGAATAATTTGTTTTGTCTTTATACAGTCAAGCCCAGACATTCCTAATGGTTATTAGGGCCCAAGCATTGAAAGTGTGCAGGGCCCTTTTGTTCTCCTAAATAGTACTATGGATTTCCTTCCAAGGATTCATGGCGTTTAGGGCCCTTAAAGGCATGAAAATGAACTGAAAATGCACTCAACTTCAGGGCATCCAAGCTTAGGAAGAGTTTGTTTTTCAACGGATTTGGAGAAATTTAACATAAGAGTCCAAACAGCTGATAAAAGCACCCAAAAGTGTACATATGTTTTTTTAACAGACAATAAAATGGTATTGATCTAAAATGCACACCCTATTACACATACATATTTACAATTTAAATAGTAAATAATGGAGATACTTTGTTCTGAGAGACGTTTTTATTGCTAAATTAGTTTGTAAATGAAATCCAGTCATTTGCACTGTGCATAGTGGCATATAATTATCATCAAATCTCAAGACGTACAGTATCAGTTATGTTTATTGCATGTTGATTTAGTAGTGTAACATTAATGTGTGTTAACTGGTTTGTGTTTGTGTGTGCTGTCTCAATGGCTTTTATAGTCTTTAGAAATCAAACAAAACAAAATGTAACCATTATAGCATCAAATTAGGTCAGTGCATTAACTGTGTTCAATAAATGCGATGGCGTTAATTAAACTCATTCATTATTCGTGCAGTAATAAACCCCCATATACACTGTTAGCCTAAAAGGATTTGTATCTCTAAAGCTTACATTTACGTTCTAAAGAAATGAAAGCATATGTGACCCTGCAAATCTGAGCGATATCATGATGCACAATTGTGCAAACAAATGATATCGTAATTTTATACTAGAAAGGTGTGATGGTGCAAATTTTGACATAAAGACTTCAGCAAATATCTGAACAGAGGTTTGATAATGTCCTCTGAGAACTGAGATAATACTCACTTAACCTGTCTCATACAATTAAAACAATCCTGTCTGACTGTTGAGCTGCTGAGATCTAGTGAGGCGGTGCGGACAAATGAAGGGGAGGAGAAGTCGAGGGCAACAGGAGCTCCGCTGATAAACATAATTTACACTCTTCACAACCAGAGTCGTTAATTATCTTCACAGTCACTGATTAATGAACAGCTCGTGGAGAAAGAGATAGGAGAGTTGAGACACAAGAAACAAAGACGGTCCTTCCTCCTGCCTGGAAAAATACATCATCCCAACATCTTCAAAGTTTCCCCAGAAATGAATTTCATGTCATCTTTTAGTCACCCTCAAGACTTCTATGGCTTTCTTTCTTCTGCTGCTGAACACAAAAGAACAAGAACCAAAAGTTTCAATTGACCATAATGTATAAAAAGAAAAGAAAGAAATATCTTACAGTTTTGGAATGACGTGAGGATGAGTAAATGTGAACTACATGTGAGACTTCCAGTTCATTAGCCTCTGTAGAGAAGTACCAAGAAGAATAACAAAGTGCAGAATACGGTAAAACTGTTTGTGCTACAAAACACTGAGTTCATAATTAAGACAATACACTCAAATTATATGATAAGATACCAACTTGCAATATCAAGCAGCAAAACAAGCTGTTTTGAAAAGCCAAAATAGCTGGAAGTAAATGACACCGGATACCAGACCCATAGAATTTACAAATGGTCGAGCTCACTCTTACGGGAAAAATTAGGTGGCTACAAAAATGTTATTGCCAGAAAATATCATTTTTAATTTTACCATACCATTACCATGCAAGATCTCAACACACTTTTTTATAGACCTTTTCTGAGTAACATTTCATGCATGTTGAATAGCTGAATTGATTTAAACTGACAACAATCAATGCTATAATGTGCAGTGTTCCTTAAAGAATGAATAGAAGTAATGGTTATGCTTTAGATTACAACCCGCAAAGAACTATGTGAGTAAAGTGAAATTATGGTGTATGTTTCTGTAATTACAGTACCTATAAAGAATGTACATGTAGGTATAAGGGAACAATATGTTATATTTGGTTAATAAGGGGATAACAAACCAGATATTCAATCCGCAAAGAACTACGTAAATATACTGAATTTATGGTGTACGTTTCTGTAAATATAGTGTACCTATTAAAGAATGTACATGTAGGTATACGGGAACAATATGTTACGTTTTGGTGATAGAGAGTAAAAACCAGCTATACAACCTGCAAAGAACTGTGTGAGTAAACTAAAGTTACGATGAATGTTTCGTATTTTTATTGTACCTACGTGTAAGGGAACAATAGATTATGTTTGGGTAATAAAGGGGTAGCAAACAGATATCCTACAAATAATTCATAATGGAATAATTAAAAAAACTTAACAGGTACCTATTCTATTAAATAGTATGTTTGGTGTGTCTATACGCAAGCTTTTTAAAATTAATGGGGAAATATACTCTTGTTCTGTGTAGTTACAGGGTAAGTGTGACATCTGCAGGCTGTAAATTGAAGTGGAGATTGTTACTTCCTTGTTCTCTGTAGTTACAGGGTGCTAGTATGTATAAGGTGCTTGTTACCCCCTTGTCTTGCGGGCTGTAAATTAAAGTGGTGCTTGTTCCTCCCTTGCCCTGTGTAGTTACGGTGTAAGTGTGACATTAAACATTGTAGCATAACTAAAATTAGACATTTTTCGAAGTTGTCAGCAG
>JAUYWG010000048.1:3516334-3536462 GCA_034779775.1 Enteromius afrohamiltoni
ATAGAGAAACACCACTAACCCAGGCCCATGTAGATGCAGTGGATCTAGTGGAATGACATTTAACTCCCAGGGGACACATCAGACCCACTGAAGAGTAAGCCAATGAAATAGCACTCACAACCCATTTTGCGAGCCTTTGCTTCGAGACCGGTAGTCCTTTGGAGCGGACACCAAAGCAGACAAACAGCTGGTCAGAGCGTCTGAAATCAGCTGTGCGCTCGATATAAGCTCTCAATGTCCTGACCGGGCAGAGAGGGTTGGAGTCCTGGCCCTTGTAGGGCGGCAAAGCCGCTAGCGAAACCACCTGAGCTCTGAACGGCGTAGAGAGTACTTTAGGTACATAGCCGTACCTCGGTTTCCGGATGACTTTAGAGTAATTTTTCCCGAACTCCAGGCATGCAGCGCTGACAGACCGTGCTTGCAGGTCGCCTACTCGCTTAACAGATGACAGTGCTAGAAGCAGGGCAGTCTTAAGCGTCAGCGCTTTTACTGTTGCCGCTTGAAGTGGTTCGAAGGGAGGGCCTTTTAGGGCATTCAGCACCGTGGGCAGGTCCCAAGTCGGGATAGTAAGAGGGCGGGGGGGCTTCAGCCGCCTCGCTCCTTTCAAGAACTGGATGAGTAAAGCATCTTTCGCCACTGCTTGCCCTGCCATCGGGTCATGGAGGGCTGATATAGCCGCCATGTAATCCCTAAGGATGGAAAGAGCTCGGCCCATATCCAGCAGGTGCTGCAAAAATAGTACCAGCGATATGTCACATTTTGGGGGGTCTTCGCAGCGCTCTGCGCACCATCTAGAAAACACTGCCCATTTTAACGCATAGAGATGTTTCATGGACGGAGCTGTAGCTTGAGAAATAATGTTAAACACACTCTCTGGGAGGCGAGTAGGCTCCTGTCAAGCGGCCACACATGGAGACCCCACAGTTCTGGTTATGGGTGCCAGATTGTGCCCTTCGCCTGAGAGAATAGGTCTCTTCTCAGGGGGATTTGCCACAGGGCTCATTCGCTCTGAGTCGAGGGGCTACCAGGAGGAGCTTGTGGCCCTCCTCCCTGACCCTGCTGATAACCTGAGATATCAGGGGAGTCGGAGGGAAAGCATAGAGAAGGAGCCTTGGCCAAGTCTGGGTGAGGGCATCCATCTCCATTGTGCAATAAGCTGGTCAGCGGGCATTTTCGTCCAAGGTGAAAACATTTATTTTTGCTCTTTCGAATAAGTGCCAGAACGTCTGGATTATCTGGGGATGCAGTGTCCATTCTGACTGGCTGACCTTCCCTCTGGACAGCATGTCTGTACCCTGGTTGAGCAGTCCCGGTATGTGCAATGCTCTTATCGAGCAAAAAATCGGCTCGGCCGAGCCCACTTCAGGAGGCTTGTTGCCATTTCGTAGAGGCGTTTTGATGAAAGACCCCCTTGGTGATTTATGCACAACACCACTGTCATACTGTCCAAGCACACCAGAACTTCACTGCCCTTCAGGAGTGGAAGGAAGAAGTGACACACTGCCATCATTGCCGGAGGCTGACGAGCCCTCGTACAACGCGCCCCATCCTGTCTTGGAGGCATCTGTGAGGAGGACTCTCCTCCTGTTCATCACATAGAGAGGGATCCCTCTTTGCAACCAGCGCATGTCTTTCCATGGGCGCAGCGCTGCAACACAAGCTGCGTTCACTCTGAGCTTTTTTTACCCAAGACGCCAGGCTCATGGCAGCACCCGTTGCTTGAACCAGAACTGCAGGGGTCTCATATGCAGGAGACCTAGCTGCAGGAGCGGCGAGGCTGCTGACATTAAGCTGAGCATCCTTTGGATTAAGCTGAGCATCCTTTGGAAAGCTTTCAGAGTGCGCCTGGGGCCGGGCTCGAAGGAGGCTGCGCTCGTTCGTATGTTCGCGGCCCACTCTGGTTTATCACTGTTCCCTGTTGGCTGGGGGACAGTTTGCGCTTTGCGAAATTCACTCTGAGTCCCAGTTGATGCAGATGGTTGAGTAGAATTTCCCTCTGTTTCTCAGCTTCCCTCCGCGATCTGGCTAGAATGAGCCAATCATCTAGATAATTCAGCACGCGGATTCCCATCGCTTTTAGAGGGGAAAGCGCTGCATCCATACATTTTGTGAATACGGGGGGGCTAAGGAGAGACCGAAGGGGAGGATCGTATATTTATATGCAATCCCCTCGAAGGCGAATCTCAAAAATGGCCTGTGATGGGGAGCTATCTGAATATGAAAGTAAGCATCTTTCAGGTCCAGCGAGAACAGCCAATCTCCTGGCTGAACTTGCGAGAGTATTTTCGGCAGAGCTAGCATTTCGAAGGAGTCTTGTCCGAGTCCTTTATCTGCTTTAAATTGAGCCACAGATGCCTCTCCAGCACGACGAGGCTGGCCATGGAATGGCCGATGGCTTGGGCCGTCACCTTTGTAGCCCTCAGCGCTAGGTCCGTAGTGCTACAGAGCTCCCTCACCATCTCATGGCCAGGCGGTCCCTCGGAGACGGTGAGGAGCTTCGCCTGGAACACCTGCAGCACCGCCATAGCGTGGAGAGCGGAGGCGGCCTGCCCGGCAGATGAGAAGGCTCGTCCAGCCAGCACAGACGTGGTCCTGCAGGGTTTTGAGGTTTTGATCTGGTAAGCTTGTCGTGGACCTCCGGGAAAAAAGGCGTGGAACGCTGACAGGGGGCTTGAGACGGCCCCAGGTACCACTCATCGAGTCTGCTCCTCACAGGTTCCTCGGGAGGAGACCAGTCTAGACCCAGCTCGGAGACATCCTTGGTGAGGATACGGAAGAGCTCGGGATCCACATTCAGCTTCGTTGAGCTGGCTTCAGACAGAGCAGATGGGGCGGGGTCGGGCCCGACAGCTCATCCGCTTCCAAAGCTGCTAAGGAAGCGTCCTCCAGCAGCTCGTCGTCCGATACCCCGAAGGAAACCAGATCGCTCACCCGAAGCGGAGGGACGGGCTTCCTCAGAGAGGTAGCAGACAGGGGACTCTTCGTCTCGAGGTGGTAAGACAAGCGGGGTCTGCGCCGACGTGATGTCACCCGACTCAGAGCGCCACTCTCAGCCCCGCTGTCGCTTGCGAGCAGGGGGAGCACGAAGGCTAGGCTCTTGTCCTGAAAAGGACGCAAGCCTGGCGCGAAGAATTCCGTTGCTGAAGGAGAATGATCTGAAGATGGCTGGCGGGCCCTTGCCTTAAATAGACAAGAGGCACGCCCCATCACACCACCATGGCGCCACCTGCTGTCATTGGAGCAGAGACATAATGCCATGGGGTGTGGACGACGGCATTGGCCCGCTATTCGCGGGGCCTTGCCCATTGTTTAAAAATAGTCCCCAATACAGCGGCCAATGGCCGTGCAGTTTTAATAAATAATAAACTGCGTTTTAGAATAGGCTTCAGTTAGGGGGAAAAAGGAGTTTTCCCCATACATCTCTGCAGACGCAGTACGAGTGAAATGTCGAAAGGGAACGTAAGTGAACCATTTGATTTAAGTAACATTTAAATCCAACCTGAGCACCAAAACCTCCACTAAATATTTTTTTTATAGCTGCATATACTTTTTGTATCCCTCCAGATCTGTTACAAGGTTGTCTTGGTGGTGCGGTTTTCTAATGCCATGGCATCTGAATGGCTTAAGGTCAGGACTCTGGAAAACATATTTTTGAGCTTTTCTTCAGTGGATGTACGGTGGATGTGTGTGCATTAGGTCTCTAATACTTGAAGTCATGAACTTCTGTGCTGATATTCTCCTGTAGAAATGTCTTGACACACTTTTAAAGTCGGTTATCCTTCAGTGATTGAAAGTGCCCATCCAAACCAACATGCTCTTCCACTATGAGGTTTTATAGTTTGTGCAACGTGTTTGTCTATAACCGTGACTTGAGATTGAGTTGAAGATCAGTAACACACTTCAGTAGTGTAAGATGCGAAACTTTAAATGTTACAGAGGCTGAATTTTATTAGAATAAGCAGGACGTTTGTAGTATGTCATAACACAGAAGAGATGGAATATGACACTAATATAAGAAAACAGAAAATAAAAATACAACATAAACAGAAGTAGAAGTATAAAAAAATTATGTTTGAATGTTACAGATATGCTATTTACAAAATAAGTGTAGTCTCTAGGGTCATTGAATTAAAATAATCACATTTTCCTAGATCTGACTTGAAACATAATAGGCCTTTGTATCAATATTTGTAAACAATCCTGCAATCCCCAAAGTTTCATAGCTCAAAGTGTCCTCCTAAATACAGGTGGGAGGGGGGTACCCTTATCTAACAAAGCTACAAAAATGGCTCAGTTCAAAAGGGATCTGTGATGTTACATGGGCAAATACATTTTCATATTGATACGTATTTCTCCATCATCACCATAAGCCTCACTCACTCCTGTTCAGTCACTTAATGTGCAAGCAATACATTGTGTCAAAAACAAACCCCCAAAAAAAACCTGTAACAGCCTGGGTGTATTATTTAACTTCAGTTCTGTTGAAGCTTGCTTTTACATATTTTGTGACTTATTCCGGTTACACTTTATGTTGATAGTCCACTTTAGACATTCTACTAATATAATTAATTTTGTAACTACGTCAACTACTTTTCATTTACTTGCAGCTACATGTCTATAACTCTCAGAGTAGAGTATAACTCACCATGACCAAAGCAATACACAACAGCATGATGCACCGTGACTGATTGCATCAAGCAGTAGTGAAATACTATTGGCTCCTGTCTCGTGACAGATTGCTTCATGCTACATACTTCAGAGTATGTTTTCTGAATGAGACGACAGCGCGTGAACGGAGCGGGACCATTTTGCTTCAGAAGACTTGGAATGTGACGCGATTTGTTTGGAATGTATTTATACTGCTTGTTCATGATTAGTTTGTGCAATACTGTAAATACCTCTAACTGCATTTGCCTGTGTGTGTGTTTATACTGTTGAGGAGTGGGTAGGTTTAGGGTAAGGGTGGGCTTTGGTGCTCCAATAAAACAAAAAAATTCTATAATAAATGTATATATGCATGCAAACCCTTACATTAAGCCAAACAACTAAAAGGGAACAGAGGACCCTTCACATCAAAAACTGACAAAAAAGGGGTATCTTTATCTTCAGAAAGTGGCACAAAAGGATCTTGACCAAGCGTCAAAACGTGACGAGTTGGAGTGAGACCGTGTTGGTTATTAGAATGTCTGAAGTGAACTATCAAAATAATGTGTTACCTTTATTCCATTTCTGCACAAAAAAAGTTGAAATGTCTATTCTTCTCGAGGTAGATTCCAGTGTGACAGCTTCTGAAACTGTTCAGAATGCATGAGTGTTCATTCAGCTCCAGGTGGCCTGAGCTGGTGTTACTAGAAGTCCTGTAAAGGAGGAAATGGAAAGCATGACAGCTACCTGGAATATTGCAATGATGACAACAACAAGCTTTGACACAGAGCCGTGGCCTCACAAACTGTAACTTGGCAGTAATGTAGTCTACGGTACATGAAACTGCCAAAGTTCATCACCCTGAGTGCGTTTGAGAAGCAGTAAGAAATAGACAAGGATTATTATCCTGACTGTCGAGCCAGCATTTTTTAGTTGGGAGAAGGCTTTGTGGGGAATGTACATCAGCATTCAAACGTGTAACTCCCTATAAGCCATCACCAGAAAACTAAAATCTCCAAAATGGTGGCCCTCCAGGAGCTACTGTAGGGTTGACATGCCTTTTATAAAAAGTTCAATTTAACAAGGAGACACTTTTCAGACTTACTTGATGAACAGAGAAGAAAAAAGTAGACAAGAGTTTGTTTTCCTGCTCCGGACAGATTCCTGTGATAATAGCTGGTCAGGTTCTGCAATCAGAGGGCTTTATGTTGGACTGTGCATGCTCTTTTTTTACAGGTAGGTCTCTCCTGAGCTGGAGTATAAATGGAGGGCCTTGATCTGAGACACATCACATTCAGCAGCAGAAATGGTTCTGCTGTGCCTTAACAGGAGTTTGTCAGAAAAGAGGCATAAACTTGTGATGGAAAAGCAAAGTTTGCATCCTCAGAACTGCAGCTGATGTGAAACGTGCTTCACCTTGGAAGTGCTGGTTATCCAGGTGAACAGCTGAGAAGCTCCTTTTAATAAGCAGAGGAAAAAGAATGATGGTGGTGCTGATGGTTGAGAATCAGCAATTGAAGACAGTCTCTAATCGTGATTCTTAGATCACAAAAGAGAATTTAAAAATTTTATCTTTAACTTTATCCTAGAATAGGGGCACACTGACCAAAACGACACATCTCTTTCTTATCTGTCCTATCCATATCAGATCTTGCAATTAATAACAACACATAAGTTACTCAAAGTCGCTGATTCAGAAGGAACAAATTGTGAGAGAAAAGTCAGAATTGACCCTTTTTTTTTTGGAAGTAGCCCATAAAGCATGGTAAATGGCACACTTAAGAACATTGCTCTGCTGTGACAAAGATGTGGAAGTAAGCAGTATCTTTAATATCTTTAGTATCTTTAATAATCTGTATAATAATGTATTTAAACCCTCATGTTTGCCTTTTCTTTTTTTTTTGCTGTTACATTCATGCCTGCATGGTCATAGGCTATTGTCAAGTTCTTGTCGATGTTTATGGTTTGTTTTTTGCTTATGTTACTGGTTTTGTTTTATTTTGAATTTTACGATTTGCGATTGCCCAATTATAATGAATTATATTTAATCCTGCAGTATTGCATCCCATAAGAATATCATGTATAGGTGTGAGTACCCTTAACCAAATGCTCTTTTTTTGCAAGTCTGTATAGCCTTTTTGAGCACATTACTTTGCAGGGATAGGATGACTATATCTCCAGAGCTATAGAGTGTGGAAAAAGTAATACCGGCTCATCGGTAATATCAGAAGCCTCCCTAATAGCTATCTTCTGCTCATTCACTGTATTTGAGACTCCTGAGGGATCTTGGAATCTATAGGTCAAATGTCACATGTGCACATTCCAAACACTCATCAAGCCCTGAAATTGAAATTAAAACTTCTTTCCAAAATGACATACTTCATAATTCTGGCAATGTCAGGCAAACCTCCAGTGCCACCATCATCCCACTTTGCATGCTGTAAAACACTTACAGAATTACTGGAAGACTAATTTGTAATTTTTATTATGGCCAGCTGCATCCCTACATAGCAGCTTATGGGTATGACCATGCTCTTTTTACAGAACAAGTCTTGGCAAAGATTTCTATATTGCTCAGCAGAGAAAATGTCTCCTAATGCTCCAGAATCACTCTCACAGCACTTCAATGTTATACAACAATCAGTCTGCGTTTTCCAAAGGCATAGTTAGCCTACTACGGTTGTAAGTTCTGTCGTTACCAGCATAGTTCAACGATTCTGTGTTTCCCGAAAGCGTAGTTCAAATGAACATTCGCAGTCAGCATCACAAACGCTCGTGGTTGGAACTACAGCACTGGACCTGTGGTTAGAAGCATAGTTTCTTGTTAGTAAGATATATGGGCTTTAATAAATATGCTCTTGGGCACAAGAAGCAAACTAACATGTATTTTTTAAACATGCATCTTTATCTTCCATTCTGTCTAAACATAAAAAGCGATTTAATTATGTATTTTTGCACGTCCATTCTAAATGCTGTTTTTTAAAAGTGCACAAAAAAGGGAACCACGGAGTATGACGTATGAGGGACCCCGCGATGATTCAAAGATCAAATAAAGCAAAATGACAGTGAACAAAAAGTAATAAATTAGTCAATATGTGTCATGTTCAATACAGCAGCATCTTGTAGATCAGTTTATTAGCAGAAGGTATATCTTCACGACATGCGTGTGACGTCATTAACAATGGCTCTATGTTGTTGAACTAATGTGGTTCAAACATGGAAATGCGACCGTGTTCAGGAAACAGTCGTGTGTAGCTAGTTCATTTCCAAAACAATGCATTGTACTATGGTGGTTTATCAGCGAGTTACATCGTTGTTCAGGAAACGCACCCCTGCACAGCACGCTTTATGTCAAATGTATGAACAAACAAACACATCTAATATGTATGTGTATTTGCATCAATTTTTTTATATTCTGTAGTCAATACCTTCTTACGCACTATAATTAGTTGATTATTTACAATGCCAGCATGCTACTGGTCAAACCACTTTTCAGTCATTATCTTCAGAAAGTATGAAAAAAGGACTAAAGCCAAATATAGAAATACTAGCACGTATGTGTCCCTTATTGCCACACTAAGCATTCTTTACCTTGCATTAGGTTTTCCCAGGACTGGCATGTATAGGTGATGAGCCATTACTAATTGATGCCTTGCTGCAATTGATAGCAAATATTTTTGAAATTGGTAGTTATGCTTATATTTAAAGCAAATCGGCCAAAGACCAACTACTGGACCAGACACCTCTATCAGCTGAGGATAAGGCCACAAGAAAGGTGTATTTGGAGCAGTTTTTTCTATGTGGGAAAAAGTCAAGAAATCAATGCCAGTGTTGTGATATCTTAAAGTCAGGTTAACTAATTCTTTCTGCAGGTGACATAAGCAGTTCAACGATCAGGTTCTTTTCCACCAAGAACAAAGGAGGCTTATGCATCCGTGTTCTGACTGTGAAGGAAAATCCTACACTGACCAGTTGTTTTAGTGTCAAAAAGATTTGTCCATTGACAAACAGGCTGAGAGACTTTCAGTTTACTACTGGTTATCACTCAGGCAGAGCCACATTTGAATGAGTCATTCCTTGGAGCTTGTACTGTGCTTTCCTATTTTGTGAAGAATGAGTATTTAACTTTAAGTGAAGAATTTAGCTCAGTCCAGTTGTTCTTTCCCTACATCTGTAAAGATAAAACAAATAGCCTTCATGGCTATACCCCAAAATCTGGACAAATGTTAAAGTGTTGAGCAAAATGCACAAGAACTGAGCCCTTATCAAACGTTTGCCATTTTTTATTGAGTTCAAGATACCTTCTGATAAACCTACCTGGCAAACGACTAAGACTTAAATGATGATAGGATTGTTGAGACCTTTTCAAACTTAACCGCTGCAGTGTCTGAAAAATAGGTACTGATAACATCTACTTTCTGTTTCATCCAAAATATATTCCACTCGTTCAACATCTTGCTAACTGTCTTTAAGCTATAGATTTTTCTGAATGAAGAGCCCCCGACCTTTATTGCTGTCAGATTAAAACAAACCAATTCAACCGCAATAATTGCCTCCGAGGGCATTGCCATAGATTTCAATGGAAGATATTAAGAAAAGCGAGCAGCAAGAGAGTAATTAAGAAAAGTGTCTGTTGTGAAATGAGACGAACAAAAAAAAAACATTCTTGTTCAGTCACTCACACTTCGGTAAAAATAAACGTCAGCTATCAATTTCTAATAGTTCTAGCCATGTATTTCTAATTATCCTCTGAACGGATATCCACACTTTTGGAGATGCATTTAGTTTACATCCAGGGACAGAGCAACATTATGCTTGTGATTTACTGACTGAAATGAGTTGTTAGGAGCATGCCTCCTTCATTTACATATGTGTATTAAGAGCTGTGCATAGGAAGATTGTAAAATCAAGAGTTATTTTAATTCAGAGTGTTTCAAAAGGACAAAGTACAATAACGCATGTTCAGTACCACGGCACGTTTGTATTAGGTTGGTACAGGTGAAAACATATTCGCTAATTTTCTTCTATTCTATTCTATTCTATTATATTCTATTCCTTCTTCTGTTTCGTCTAACCGTTTAGAACTGGTGCTTCTCAGCACCTAAGTGCAACGCCATATCACGTAAGCTACCGAGTAAACCTACTGCATTAGAAAACACATACATATGAAGCTGTGTATGTGACGACAGCATTCAAAAGTATTACTTTTCAAATCATGCAGGATGTTAAAAATGTTTAAAAAAGTCATAACATAACATAATTGTCTGAATGGCCTTAATTAATCACAAATGTCCCTGTAAATACTACTTTTGTGTGAAAAGGAATAAAAGTAAAAGTAAAAGTAAAAGGGAGTTTTACTGCCTGTAGTGTTCATTTCAACTAGAAACTGCAGCGACTTGTATGTATAGGTGCAAATATGTGGAGGCACATTTTTCCAATGAGCCTAGTTTGCCAGTCTTTGATTATCGGAGTAAATCATACTTGTTTGATCTTCTGGAAAACACCTATGTAGTTTCTAAAGGGCAGTATGAAATTAGAAAGAAAGAAAGAAAGAAAGAAAGAAAGAAAGAAAGAAAATTACATCATTATCATCATGTTCAAAAGTTTACACCCCCAAGTATTAAAGCATTAGTTTCTAAGCATCCAGGTAACAGCACAATTGCATTAAATTATTTTTATTTTCTAAATGTATAATGCATGTTGTCAGTTATTACTCAAAACACTGCTCAGTGTCTTTAATTTTGCATGCATTAGTAATGATCAATGAGCTTTCCTGACAAATGTGTAATTTCTTGGCATATTCCCACCATTTTGAAAGCCTTGAGAAAGTCATTTTATAGAAAAAAATTGCGCATTTGTGAGACATCATTTTTACCTAATATGAGTTAATTAAGATAAAATATGTTTGCACCAATCAAACAGGGCCTGATGTATGATTTTTACACACATACAGCATCTGGAGTTAAAACACATGCCTAAGTATGCAGACAGCAGGGCAGACACTGGACCATTCATAAACATACTGAATAAACAGAATGTTTTTCACTTATAGATTTAGGGCAAATATGTCACTATCCATAAATAGAGAGAAGCTCATAAACTGCGTGACTCCAAGACTATAGGAACTGAAACTGTAAAAATAGGAGTAGTGGTGCTTACAGCTTAACATAGAACTAGCGATTCAAGGACATTGATATGTTTCCAAGAATCAGTTTTTCTAGCATATATTTGCCCCAGATTTCAATGCCAAAAAAGCACATAAAGCACAACCTTGGTGTTTTTTTCTGTTAGACATCAATGTGCAAGATCTAAATCCAGATAAACGCATATATATTTTTTTTATATTGTCCAGCTAAAAATTAACTAAAGAAAAAAAAAAAAACAATATAGACTTTCTGTACACGTCTTTGAAATTATGTGTAATGTGAGTGCTAAATATACTGTTGTGCTGGTTGCATGAAACTGAAGTGATGATTAAACAATTCCCACTATTATCTAACTATTAACTATAACTTTTGCCTCAATAAACTCTGAGATTTCTGCTCATTAATTAATAGTCAGATAATACATCTAATATTTAATCATGCAGGATAAGACATTAATATGTGCTTTATAAATACTAATAAGCATTCAATATGCTAGTGATATGCATGCTAATAAACAACTAGTTCATAGTGAGAATTGGTGTCTACACTAAAGTGTTACCAAATATTTTTACCAAGCCTAATCTTTTCTTTCCTTTTACTTTTTTTAATAATAAAAACTTTACAGTTACAAAGAACATAAGATGCCATTATTACAATACAATGTATGATGTAGGGTTTGACTTTACCCCTAAATTCAATGTGCATGACAGTAACTACAAATCCACTTCTGGGTGCCTGGAATCCAATTGTTTTTGGAAATTGCAGTGATCCGTTTGCTTCTATTTTCTGTAGTCTTTGGCAGACTGTAAAAAGATAGCTTATTTTCTTATTGAACCCATTTGTGCAGTCAATTGAACAAGAGCTCTTTCCCATTTTAGAAGTGTTTCAGGCTGAACACTAATGCTGCCACTCAGTCTTTCTGTGCTCAGTTGGTGTAGCTGCAGTGATTTCAGTCTGCCGTGATGTCATGTGTACAACATCTATACACTTTCACAAATAAAGGTACAAAAGTTGTCACTGGGGAGGTACCTTTTCAAAAGGTACACTTTTGTACCAATTAAGTTTAAATGTGTACATTTTAAGTACTAAAACGTACCTTTAAGGTACCAAAATAAACCCTTTCAATTCAAACATACCTTTTGAAAAGGTACTGCTCAGAGACAGCTTGTGTACATTTGTGAGAGTGTAGAAAGGTGAAATATGCCTTTCATGGCATCACTGCTTCTGTCCCTATATCAGATTGAGAGCTGCAGAATACATCATGAATGCAAATAAATATTTCCACTTAAAGATAATGATCAATGATGGTGGCTTGTTGGTATATGCTGCTGTTGATGTTGTGTTGTCTAGCCCTATCACTGAAGGCACACCAACACTACACATTTTTAGACTCTTCTAACAAACACACCTTCAACTTAACCAGTGACACCAAAGAATACTATTTTAATAAATACTATAGTATTTTTGAACTATACAGGTACTTAAATATGTTTGTTGTGGTAATTTTAGGGTTCTTGTGGTAATAAACAACTACAGTATATAAATGAATCACCCAGTACCAAACTATAACTATAGAGAATATTTTACTACAATACACTACAGTTTATTGCAGTAAACTCTGCTTGCCATAGTTTAAACAGGACTGGCGGGAAATATGCATTGATACAGCTTTATTATATATATGGTATGTGGTTCATTTTGATCGGTTAACTGTTTTTGTGGTATTTAGCACTGCTCAGAGCGTTCAGAGAGAGAGCGCACAGATCAGCGCACATATACGGTTCTTCCACGCACCTCTTTCGGTGTATTTTTCCCGGGTTTTTGTTTTCATCTTTGATTCAAGTATTGTTTCCCAACATCCCTCAAAACCTTCCTTACTCGGTCCTTCCATTTGTTCATTTCGGCTCTCCTTCTTTTGCAGAGGTTTTGCCTTTTAATCTCTGAAGCGCACATGACAGCAAGTGGCATTGCTATTCTTCTTAGTGGACATAGGCGATTTTTCCATGTGGCGTTATTTTAATGTTTCAAATGCAGACTCTTAGTCGCATTAAAGTATCCCCAAACTGTTTCTTTATACAAAGTTTACACATACAATTAATGTCACATGATTATCTAATTTTAAATTTTTTGGACTTTTTTTGGACACGGTTCTTCTTCGAATGCACTCAATTGACCGGCCTCTTCAACGATGCAGTGGAATCATATCAGTAAAGGGTCCTTCCCTTCGGGCTCTCCCTGTCGCCCCGTGCATGTAGGAAAGTAGCGGAGGCTGCCCTACCTCCACTGAGAGAACAAGGGGTTCACATTCTCAACTACCTAGATGACTGGCTCATTCTAGCTCAGTCTCGGGCTCAGTTGTACGAACACAGGTATCTGGTATCTTACGACACCTCAGCCTGTTGGTTCTTAGGGTCAGCTGGGAGAAGAGCAAACTCTGTCCAACACGGAGGATCTCTTTTCTCGGTATGGAGATGGATTCAGTCGAATAACACTTGGTCTTGAGCCATTACTGTTGGGGTCTCATGTATAGCAAGCCTAGTAGAATCACATTGGATTCTGCTGCCAACAGACCCAGCAGTATCTGATACTGATTGACTGTGGTTGATCGGCCTTCTTTTACTCTCTTGACTGATTCGAGAATCGAAACTACTCGAGCAGGGGACATTCGTGCCTGCATCATGGTCGAATTCCATACCATGCCTAAATAAGTGGTGTTCTGAACCGGAGAGAGAGCACACTTTTCTTGGCGTTCAGTCTCAGCCCCAAACGTCCTATGTGAGCGAGGACCTCATCTCGATGCCTGATCACTTTGCTTTGCGACTGGACTAATATCAACTAGTCGTCTAGGTAGTTCAGAATGCAAATTCCCTGAAGCCGCAATGGAGCTAAGGCTGCATCTACTATTTTTGCCGAACAGGCTAAAAGGGGAAAGCGGAGCCTCCAGGAGGCAGACCCTGTTGTGGTCTTTTATATCCAACAGGGTCAGCCACAGGTGCCTCTCTGCAGCCACTATAGCTACCATGGATCTTCCAATGGTGCGAGCAGTTTCTTTGGTGGCACAAAGGGCAAGATCAGCGGTCCTCTGGAGCTCAGCAACATCATCAGAGCTGATTTTCTCCTGCTCATCTAGATCGCGCAGCAGGTCAGCCTGGTAGGTCTGGAGCACAGCCATAGTGTGTAAACATGCTCCTGCCTGACCTTCTGCTGAGTACCCCTTGCCCACACCTTGGTGTGCAAATCGGGAAAAAACGGCAGGCTCCGGTGTGGAAAACGCCGCAGAAAACATGCAGAAAACGCTCATCGAGAATACTTTTACGTGAATCAGTTTGTGTCTCGGCAGGCCAGTCAATATTTAATTTTTCCACTGCCCTAGTAACCACCTCCAACAGCTCCTCAAACTTAATAGACCGGGGCGGCTCGTCGACGCTCTCAGGCTCATCCTCCTTCAGCCAGATCGCATTGGGAGCCCCACATTCTCAGTCTCTGCTCCCCCTCGGCTTGGCCTAGGCTCACCAACGAAAACCCCCTCCTCAAAGAGTACTTTCCAGGATCGGAGCAACCACAGCGGCAGCAGCACTCAATGGGGGCAGCTTTTATCTGGCCCAGCCAAAGCATCTGCTGCATGCTCCGATCTCAGGCAGGCTACACAGAGCATGTGTGTGTCTCCACTTGTGATCTATCTCTTACAAGGAGATGCACAAATGTCTGAAAGGCTGCAGCCTGCCTTTGCCCTTGCTTGTCATGTTCATTTTTTTATTTTTAAAGAGCTTTGTGGAGGAACAGCGGTCTAAGATGAGAATTTCTCTTTTTTATCACTCTAATCTTTTAAACTATTTCACACGCACACTTCAGAGAGGGGAAATAGGACCTTTACCTCGTTACACTCACACAGACAAACAATATTGAACAGAGACACAGAGAATGCGTTCTGAACAGCAGAAAGCTGAAACTGGCAGGCACCATGTGCCTTATATACATCCTGCCCTGACGTCGCGCCCATCCATTGGACGTTGGTACAGCAGATTCAGAGCCGTCACGCAGTAGGCGTTCCCATAGCATCTCCGGACGCAGTGTGAGTTCCCGAAAAGGAACCTGACTGGTAGTGTGTGTGTAGTAATTTCAGAATGTCATGTTTAATTCAGTGACAAAGTGGCTTTTTTGTAGCTGTAAAAATGGCTAGTATTTCCCTTTTTTTTTTTTACTCGCAATAACCATGCCACATTTACCAGGCTTTTCAGCGGGTTCCTGAATAAGAGGGAAGCTAACAAGGACAGGACAGTAATGTTGTGTTTCCCTTCAGCCATGAGGCCAAGTTGTCACACATAACCACATTCAAAACAATAAGTGACTGCTTTTATTCTCACTAACTGCAGCATATGTGTCTCTACTGTGATCTTCTCCATCAGCCTGTTTATTGCTTTACATTGCTCTGATGTGAATGATCCCTCACTGATGAACATATGGTGTGATGTATACGGCAATCGCAGGAGATCCACGGTTGGTTGATGAATGCAGAGTTTGTTGTTTCTGAGAATAGGGGTTTTGACATTGATGAAATTAGTGTCAAATATGAATCATCAAGATAAAGATAGGTCCATGAACTATGAATCACAAAGGAGAAATAGCCTGATGCAGTCCATAGATACCTAACATTTAAAATTGAATGTTTTTAGTATAGTCACAACTAAATTAAATGTTTGTCAAAGTGTTTAGAAATTGGTTTCGGTTTATACAAAGAAAAGGAAAACCAAGTCTAGTGGATTGTGCTTTTGTCAAGTCACTTTTAGTTATATAGTGCTTTTAACAATAAAGATTGTAGCAAAGCACTGAACATTATCAAGTAGTGTTTGTGTGCATCTGGATCCAGCGATCTGTCCATGGAGCTCATCTAAGTGTTCTGGTCTCCAATGAAGATCATCTCTTTGTGCTGATATGCCATCTGATCTTGATACGGACTGAGGATCGCCCTTTTCCCATCATATACCAGGTACAATACACCATTTATATAAAAAAAAAGATAATAATAATAATAAGGATAATAGTGGAAAAAGCACAAATTATGCACAAAACATATTTAATAAGAACAGACAACGAACAAACACATAACCAGTCACTACTGGCACTTGAGGGATGGTTTACCCAAATTGAAAAGTCATCCTTTACTCACCCTGGTGTTGTTCTAACGCTGTATGTCCTTCTGTCTTTTTTTGGACCACAGAAGATGTGGTGCTGCTTGTGCTCATTAGTTATTATGTTATTATAACGGTGAAAAACATCAAGCTTTTATAATTATTTGAAAAGTAACAAATTTGTCCCATGCAACACATGTCATATATTCAAGATGTTCTGGAGCAATAGGGGTTGTAAAAAACAAACTGAAATTTTAAGTTTTAGGACATGAGAAGTAAATCTTTTTAACATTTCTCCTTTGGTGTTTTGAAAAAGAAAAAAGGGAATACAGCATTAGAATAACATCAGAGTGAGAAAATGATGACAAAAGATAGCCTCTGTCAAACTAATATTATTACAGTAACAAGCTTATTTGACTTACTATGCTTTATTTTATTCTACAATCTAGTTTTGACTATTAGAAAGCAAACCCCAAAGGTCTCATGACGGATGCAGTTACATGCTTGAACTCTCCTCAAGTACTTAATGTTACAAGTCATTTCAAGCTTGTTTCAGTTCATGAGTGACCAGAAGTAAATAGGTTTTATTTACTCTGTTCACTTCCACTGCACATTAATATATCTGTTACTGACAGATGTGCAGTGCTGTGGAAACTCACACGACTTCCTGCTGCCTCCTCACATTCACAGCACACTTTAGGTGCTCGCTCCCGTATCTTTTTCTTGTGTCTGTGAGAGCCATAGGCAAGACCACCTACAGTATTGATCTGAGATCATTAAGTGTTAGTAACAATGTTCTATAAATATATATATATATATATACACTCTGGGACTGAACATGGCAGAGGTAGCTGATAATAGTCAGCTTTGACAAATTACTCACGTGGCCTCCCACACGAAGCTCTGAATTCCCTTCCAACTGCCCTAACTAGGTTAAGTTTTTTCTTTATCTTTCACACTATTGCTGATGTGCCACTGATTGTCTTGTCAACTCACTGTGCTTCTGTAGTATAAGCCCAGGAGAAACACACAGAAAACCTTTATGTAATAATCACTGGGGTGCTTTGTAAACTAAGAGAAAGGGATCAACATATTGATCCTGGATCAACATTGCTGTCCAAAAATGTAAACTTATCCCAATCCTTACCCTTAAACCTACCCCTACCCAAAATGTATGCCTAAAATCAGAGGGAACACCTAACTATGATTATAAGCCTAAAACAGATATTTCCAGAAAAGTTGTTCCTCAATTCTAATTGGTTGATTAGAATGTTGTTACAGGATAAACAAGAATATTTTTTAATGAGTGGAATCAAGCAAAGCTCTTATTGCAGAGTTACATGTAGAAAAAAATGAAGCGTAAATTCAAAATATCACATCTCAAAGTCAAACATTTGCAAACGCCTTCGCCATAATATCAATTCCTGTTAGATTTGTGTATGTTGCATCGAGAACAGTGCGTTGTGTTTTGCAAAAAGTGTTTTAATTGAGCCAAGAATTAACATATGATTTTGCAGATTTGCTGTGAGTTTCTGCTGTTTGAAAGACAGCTTTCAGAAACTAGAAAGTAAAGATTTTGTGTAAGCAGTTAAAAAACCTGTGAAGAGATGCAATGTGAATGTTAAACTCTCAACATTCAACAGGATAAACATCGATACATTTCTCTTTTCTGCATTATAATTAGCAGTCAAGCTCAATATAAATACCCTGTCATGATGAGCAGTGATAGATGCTCTTAAATTTCAGCTTGGGCATCTCGGGTCCTCGACAGCGCTCTGCAAAAGATCAAGTGGTTTTGATTTCCCCACACTTCTGTGTTTGGCGAGATAAATACAGTAATGAAATGCTGGGATAGTGCTTCTTTCAGAGGGTGGGGTTAGAGTGCCTTGTGCCTCACGCTCATTAGTGTGTGTGTGCTTGTGTGTGTGTCCGCACAGAAAGAGGCTAAAACCCCTGCAAGCCAGCCTGCTCAGCCTGCCAGATAATTGCACACTGGCGGCCCAGGCACTTGGTATTCTCAACACACGGGCAGAAAACACACAGCTGAAAAGAACATCCATCACCCTTGGTGCAACATTAAGTCAGACAGTCGGTGAGGCCACCTGGACCATGCCAAGACTCCAGCCGAGAGGAAACCGCTGCGTTGTGCTGTAGCTTATTAGATGCACATATAAATAAACAATATAGTTAGACAATGCATTGCTCGTGATCAGAGATGCATGAATAGATCACCTGTCAATAGGTTGCTTTTCTGATAACGGCAACCAAAGAAGTACAAAGACTAGTTCACATAAAAAGGACAGTTCTGCTCAGATTTATTCACTTTTATTTATTTCATTGCAAAGCTGTATGACTTTCTTTCTTTCAGCAAAAAACAAAAGGATGCATTCTGAAGAATGTACAAGAAACTCTTTTCCATGAAAATACAGCAAACTTTTAATGATACAGGAGCACGGGTTTAACAGTATTTTTTTTTACATTTCTACTTTGACACAAGATAACTATGAACAAGAATAGCAGAGAATTAAAATATGGGTAACACTATATTTTAAGGTGTCATAATAAAGAGTAATTACTGGTAGCCATTGTACTTAAATGAAATAAAATGTACTTATCATGTAACTAAATTTGTGTTTTGGTTACATAAGTATCTGTGAAACAGGCTCGGTCTGTAACATGTGTAACAGTAGCTGCCTGTTACATCCACATAATTATAAAGTACAATTACATTTTGTTTTATGTAAGTACAATGGCTACTACTAAGTACTTATTAGCTAATTACTCTGTATTATGGACAAATAAAGTGTTACCAAAGTAAGTTGTGTTTTCACAAATAAACAATTTTTTGTGCTCTGTGTTTAACCCATCCAAGTGTGCACACACACAGCAGTGAGAAGTGAACTACCATGCACATACACACACTGTGAACACACACCCGGAGCAGTAGGCAGCCAGTGCTGCGGCGCCCGGGGAGCAGCTGAGGGAACAGTGCCTTGCTTAAGGCTCTCATCTCAGTCGTGGTATTGAAGGTGGAGAGAGCGCTGGATATTCACTCCCACCACCCCACAATCCCTGCCGAACCTGGGACTATCCCTATCCATTAGGCCACAACTGCCCCCGACTGAATGCCAGCTATAATGTTTTCAGGTCGAGTTTTCCTGTTATTATTGGACAGTTACTGATGAAAGCCACTGCCTGAAGCAGGAAACTCATACTGTGCCTTGTTGTTTTTGTTTTAATGATTTAGATTTTTCTTTTTTTTAATGTGCTTACCAAGTTACAGCGGATATAATAAAAAAGTTTGCTGTGTAGAATGGGCCATTAAATCTTGAGGCAGATTTTTAAGGCAACGTAAAACAGTGCTCAAAATCCATATATTTCTGAAAAATCATTGATTTTATCTATTGGTTTGGGGAAGTGTTAGAAAGCCAGTGGAGCTAGAGTAAAGGATGTAGAGTAGAGGGATGATTTTATGGATTAATTGGGATATTTTTCACAGTCATCGGTTCCAGTTAACCTGAATTTACCCTATTGTTACACATTATTGTATTTTGAAGAAAAACTGCACCATTTTTACATACTGGATTGAGAGGCACTGATGAATCATGCATAATAAGATTAGGAATGCACATTAAGACAGTAAATGGAGAGAATTTTGATTCATGTTGACTTGCAGAAGTGTATTATCTGCTGAGCACCTTATGCAACGCAGCGAGTGTTCTCCTCCCACCTGATGCTGCTCAGAAATGTCACACAATCACAGTTGGTCAGACCAGGAGTTCATCTCTGAGTTCACATAATGCAAGTCTTAAAAAAAAGTGATCACGATGATAATTCATATGACTCCAGTTTAAGAATCAGTATCTCCTGAAGTGAAATGATAGATGTTTGTAAAAAAAAAAAAAAAGTACTTCATGAACTTTTACAATAGCTGCATAACAATTTATAATGTAATACTCATGGTGTAATGACTATTTGGCTTAATCAGATACTAATTAATCACCTGGGATTGGATGAAATATCAGATGCATTATATGGTGTTTTAAAATTAGAAAAATGAGTCAACAAAAACCACAAACAATCACAGAATTAAAATCTTTTGTTATCCTGATGTGACGAATAGAGAGTACGCGAAGCATGCGAGTTCATGTGCAAAGGGTTTATTCCAGCACAGGGTCAGACAAACACAATCAGGACCGACAAACAGCG
>JAUYWG010000048.1:3540738-3553241 GCA_034779775.1 Enteromius afrohamiltoni
AACATTATAAATTAGTAGCAGAGTTCGGTAGTGCTGTGTGTTGTTCCAGGGTTGGCATCATCTGAAGTCCTCTGTGTCCTCTTAACAGAAGCTTTTACATTAATGAGCAAGATCACAAGTAATTCACACTAGCCGAGACAAAGAGTGAAAAAAACAGAACCACATCAGAAGTAAAAGTATACTGGAAAGCAATCTTTGAAAACAGAAATGTATAATTAATTTCGGTCTCTCTTTATTAGGTGTCTTTGACTTACATTTACTTTCATTCATTGCCAGACACTTCTATCCAAAGCTTCTTCCTCTGCATTCAAGGTTTACATTTGATCAGTCCATGCTTTCAGAGAACTGAACCCATGAGCCTGGCGTTGCCAGCAGCATGCTCATCTGTTTGAGCTATATTTTATTTTGATCGTGTACACAAAAAATATGGTATACAATGGCAACACTCAGAAAATCTGTTTAAGTAAAATGATCATTCACTATCATGCATGTCCTTAACATAAAAAATGCATCATAAGCCATGCATTAAACCATAATAATATGGTTAGGTTACACACTGAAGCATCAAACTCAAAATGGAAAAGAAAGCATGATGGGACACACATGCTCATAACGTACTCCATGAACTGTAAATATTGACCCAAGGTACTGCTTTACTTTCTTTCGAAGCCATTTTGTTTGCCTTTGCAACCATTTTTCGAAACTCACGAACTGAAAGAGAAATGGCCACATGCAAGTAGAGCTCCCATTGAAAATCTATTCGGAAAGGATAAATAGTAGATAGTGCAAATAATTCAGTTATACAACTTGAAGTGGGTCTGTTCATTTCCAAGCACCAGATGGGCTTCAAATGTTGCTTTTAGACAGCTGAATCATGACCTTCTGTGGTACGCATGGCCTCATCCGCTGTAGCAGTTAGCAGACAGCTCTCAATTGGGTTAAAACGGCATCAGCAGGGGTAAATTATATAGCAGATTAAAGAGAAATGACTGTAAATGGCCAGTAAACCAAACCACACACACAGGACCCTT
Source organism: Enteromius afrohamiltoni (assembly GCA_034779775.1). NCBI lineage: Eukaryota > Metazoa > Chordata > Actinopteri > Cypriniformes > Cyprinidae > Enteromius > Enteromius afrohamiltoni. Next base: position 3,541,770 of record JAUYWG010000048.1, read on the forward strand.
AACCCTAAAGTGCTGCATTATTCAGGAATTCATTAATAACCCATGACTCTCTGTAGAAAACATGTTTTGCGCTAAGCCTGTTAAGTTCAAAATGCATGGGACTGAATGCTGTAATAATCGCTAAAACAGCTTTCATTTGCATATTTTCATACCAGATCTCATTATATATTATTTCTCTTACTGAAAAAAGAAAAGATGGTATGCAATGGCCAAAACTATGCACATTCATTGAGTTATTCTCAACTAATGACCATGCCTTAATTGGTCTTGATTTTGTCCTTGCTGTTAAATGTTCTAACAAAGCAATATATTTTTAATTCTATGAGCCATATTTTATCAGTGTGGGTTCATGTCAAATATTAAAGATTACATTCTTTGCTATAGTTATCTGTATGTATAATTAAGAGATCAGGTTTCTGCAAAAAATACAATATTTTTCCAGTCAGATGCAGACACAGGAAGACATGTACTGCTTTCAAATGACAGAATCCATCAGTGTTTTTTGGCCGTCTGAATGCTAAAACCTCATCAGCCCAGCAGTGGTGTCTAGACTCTGGGAGGAAGACTACGAGAGTGGCGAAGACTACGCGTGAGGTCTGTGTGAAGGCAGGTTGAGAGCGGCCATCATCTGTTGCGGTCATATACCTCACTTTTCATCAGCTCACGTCTGCTGTATCCATGGCAACACTTCAGCTAGTCATGCCCTTGGGATGCATTTCTTGACAGTATTACTCTGTCTCCATAGCCGGAAAGGTTGGCCTAATGCTGAAGCATTGTTTTGTATGCATGTGTCCTCTCTTCTGGGTCTTTTGTTGTGTGTATCTTCCTCTAATAGGGATTTATTTGATTTAAATCTAACTGATAATGACAGCAGCTCTTTTGGGTCGTCTCACTAATGTCATTACAGTAGTGTACACCCAAATTTGAACTGATGTTCTCTAAATTACAGTTATTTACCGGAATACTGTAGCAGTCAAGTGAAATCTGTCAGTAAACAAGCGTCTGTACACTCCAGTAATCTAAGTCAGAGATCTGAACAATGACTGAGCTTATACCACAATATCCAATCAAAAGGCTGCATTAGTATGTGTGCTGTTAAAAATACAGGAAGACAAAGAGGTGGTAGAAATGATGAAATACTAAACAGATGTTGTTATTGTATGAGAAACACCAGGGGCAAAATTAATACTTACTTGCAGTTAAACATAACTAAAACTGAGAAAAGAGAAGAAGAAAAAAAACTAACCTTTAAGCAATAATATCTTTCTTTGCCAAGTTTCTAGACCAAATAAGATTTTTATGCAAATTGATAAGCACACCAAGCATGAAATGTTTTAAATATTTTGTACTAAGGCAAGCATCATTACTACTATTGTTCATCCTTGAGTGTTCGTGGTTAAGTATTAAACCCTTGTGTGCTCCCCATTTGGGACTCACACTTCTGATCCTCAAGGACACCTAAAAATCACATTATGATTAGTTTGTTTTTTATTTCTTTCTTTATTTTTTAACTTGTATTTTAAGATAATTAATGTTTATTACTTATCTTATCTAATATTTCATTAATATTTATGCAATAATTATGATTAATTTCTCCTCATTGAAAATAATGCTAATATTATTAGTAATAATATTTTTAAATATATTATAATATTATTATTACGTTTATTTATTTAGATGTGTATATAGAGATACACATCTCAAAAACAACTTTTTGTAAATGTTTTTTTTTTTTTTGTTCGTCTGTTTTTGTCTGAAATGTTGATTTGAAGCATCAGTTTTAGTTTTGTTAATATTACAGTTATACCTGGACACAGAGAAAGTGTTTTATTACACAAAACATTGAACTATATAACTGTAACAAAATAAACAGGGATGGTTTATCAGAGCTTAATTCTTCTTGCTGTCATCTGATTTCGGTTTTCAGACCAATTTAGTTTTTTTTTGTCAATTTTCCATTCATTTCCTATGGTCGGTCAAGACCAAAACACATATCAAATGCCATAAAAGTCATTTTTCAGATGAAGCTGTAATAAATAACAAAAATCTGAAATGAAAAATTGTTTGTTAAAAGTGAGCAAAGAGCAGCGGAGGATTAAACTGACGTGGTGAAAGTCATGAATGATTTCTGGGACTGTGGTGGAGATGCTGGCTTGAGGATGCTGCAGTGTGCTTCTCCATCATCCTAGCCTGAGGTTTGCACATGTATCATCACCTGATGGAGAGTAAACCCTAGTGACACGTCTCATCCCGCGCGCAGCTCCCCTCTAGCGGATGAGTCAGCATGCTGGGTGATGTTAAGGTTACCGCTGCCTCAAATACAGACTTCCACTGCTGCCTGAAGTGTTTTAAACATACAGCAGGAAGAAAGTGCTAGAAAGAGTCTGGCGTGAATAAACGAGTTGCTGTAGCCATGACCTTCAGAAACAGCCGAGAGGAACTTGATGACTGAAGATTGTCACTTAGTTGTGACACGTTCACAGCCAGACGTCAGCTGCCTCTGATGTACAATATTACCATTCCTACTAAAACCTCTCCATTTTTCTTTCTTTGTCTCACTTTGTCTCTTTCTTTCTTACTCTTGGCAAATTCACTGCACAGAATAATAACAGTCTTGGTTGAAATCTATTACTTCAGCCTCAATCAACAAGGCCATGTCTGATTCACAGCTGTTCTAAGAGTTTTAAGTGCTTTGGGTATAATACATCTTCCACATGGACTCTGTTTATCATTCAAGTCTTTTATATATGCCATGGTTTTAAGAGAGAAACTAGTGATGTACATCAAACTAGTGATGTACATCAAACTGTAAATGCAGTATGCAAGTATTATTTATTTTTTAATAATGAATAAAATTAAAACAAACAGATAGAATTGAAAAAGAATTGTATGAATAAATAAAAAGAAATCAAGTAAATAGAAATAGAAACACTTTGCAATAACATGAATTCATGTACTAATACATGAATTAACAATTTCTTGACTATTAACTAATGATGAGTCACCTTGATTACATGTTAATTACTGCATGTTAGCTCATGTATTAATTAACAATTTATTGTGGTAATCTAAATCAAACATGTTTCAATGGCACAAAATTGTTTATAAATTTGCCACCTGCAGCTGTCACGTCATGAATTCATGAGTTGTTAATGTATCATTATGTCATGACTTTACTTGGGGGGGTGGCACATCATTACTAACTCTTCATTAATTACATCCTTATCAATGATCAATTATTTATGCATATTCAGCTCATCTAAATCAGATATTTGGTGCTTTTTGAGGGTTTGTAAAGAAGTTGAGAAGCAGAGGTCCTGTGGCTGCACTTGGTTGGAGAAGGAACTGAACGCTAGGAGGAAAGTTGACCTTTTCAAGAGGCAATAGTGGCCCAGAAGAATAGCAAGAGCACAAGAGAAACATCTGACTTCAGTGCATTATTATGATATAATAATAAAACCAATTTATAACATAACCTAAAAGATAATCATCTTCTCTATGATTTTAGTCAGTGAAACAGACCTCAACTTTTCTGGGGGAAGTAAGTTGCTGTTTTGCAGTATAGATCATATCATCTTATGTTCTGGTTCCATATTCACAATTGGGCCATCGGCAGTTCTAAATAACCAAGCTCCATCAGACCTGTAAAGGTTGTGAAGTCAAAAGTAAGATGATTAGTGACATGCTGCTTTCAGGACCTTGAGATCTGCTAACGGAGGTAGGAGTCTACATTCTGGCATGTATTGGGCCTAAAGGGCCAGTCCAGCTTCAGCTTCTCAACACTGTCTCCTGCTCTCTGGTGTAAACTCCCTCCTGTGAAATGCAGTGAATGACTCCAGCTCAACATCGGAATCCCAGGAACCTACTTCATGTGTCACTTTGACTGCTGCAGAACTATAGCAATTTACCTCCTTCCCCTGGAAGGAAGCAAGTGAGAGCTCTCATCCTAAAATTATCAGAGTGCATGCATTTGGAGCTGTCATCATGCTGCTCACCCAAACACTTAACACACCTCTCCTGCAAGTCCTCAAAATGAGACAACTTCGTCTTCCCCCCTGAGGAAATACAATATCTATTTCATGATGGTCACTGAAACATGATAGCAGGCTTCATAAACCAAGAGAAATCTGAAAATGGTACTGGTACATCCTTTTGAGGCCTTGATGATGAGGTTTCCCAGAAAACAGCATTAGAACCACTTTCCAGTGCATTGCCATGCTGTTTAGTCGAGATTCAGAAAATGTTAATTTCTGGAGATTCTTCCCATAGCATTAGCTACAGGTGCAGTACACTAGCCACTTTATGAGAGGAAGCATTCTTACCTCAGCACAAAATATTCTTCCCAGTCTAACAAGCATTCGTTCTGGCACCAGAACCCTAGTGATGAAGGGCCAGAATTTGTCAAAACTGTAGGGTAATGTCACAAAATCTTGGAGAACGACTCAATTTAATTTACTAAATCACTTTTATTGGACTCCCAGCAGCTGAATGTTGGCAATGTGAGGAAGAAAATCTGATACACGCTCTGTTTTTGGTCTGTGGTTCATATTTATGGTTCATATTATATTTTAAAGTATCAGTATGCTACTTTTCATTTTGCCCAAGTACTTATTTCCTAGGGGAACCATCTTTTTCACTTGGATCCAAATATGTATGAAGATAAATTGTTATTATGAGAGACTGGCGGCCAGTGGGGGCAGTTCTAGGGGTTTGACAAAACAGTACATTCAAATTTTAAATTAAGTGTACTATTGTGCCTATAGAAAGAAAATAAAAAGTGTAAAATGAATCGATTTAAATATGCATGACTTGACCTCTTACAGCTTATCTTCTTTCATCTTTGTCCACCCAGGTGAATGTGTAGGAAACAGAGCCAGCCCTCTGAAGCGGTTTACAAGATCCGGTTCTGTCCTTTCAGGGGATGGCCCGGGTCCAGGATGGGCACACAGAGGAATATGACAGGTGTAGTCATTAATAATCCTCTTATGTCAAATAATAACAGTGGGAAGCATAACAGATGAATTACCTTATCTTTCCACAAGTACAAAGGAAATCACATCATCTATACAACAAAGAATCCAAAAGTGACACAAAGCATTGATGTTTTTATTAATGGCTTGCTGTTATATGAGATACAGAGAAAACTGTCTGCGTGAATGTCAGTGCTAGTCCAAACTGGAGGAAACTAGTGTTGTGATATGGTCCATACTATAGACATATCATCTTATTGTCAACCTGTAAGATACACAATACTATCAATGCTAATTTTACTTAATGTTTACTTGGAATACGTATTGATTTGTGTGACCCTATAAAAAAGTTTACAGACACTGTGTTGTCTTATTTGGTAGCTCTGTGATGTTAGAGGACGGTCAGGATGGTATGGACAGTGGTAGCCTGACTCCTGGCTCAGCTCGACAGGTCTGCATCCAACGCCATCCAAGCCACGGTTTCGGGTTCATTGCCGGCAGCGAACGGCCTGTTGTTGTACGCTCTGTCTCTGCGGGTAAGACCTGTGTCTCTGTCTGGAGATATGGGACAGGTGTCTGTTGTCCCCTGTCCCTGGTGCGCCAATCTTTTGAGTTCTTCAGATCTGAGATAGTCTAATCAAATGGGAATTTAGATACTTGAGCTGTACGATTAAGGTTCTATTTGATGTCTTGATAAGATAAGTGTGAAAATGCACTGTAGGATGTGTTATAACTGCCTCAAGAAACTAGTGTGACTAAAATGATTTAGCGATCTACATCAGCATGTTTTAGGATAAAAAAAGAAAACGACAATGTCGAGGGATTTAACTAATCAAACCTATACAGAGCAAGACGAGTTTACAGACTCCTCCTTTACAGACGGACCCTCGAACGGCAAGCTTTACCCTGGAGATCAGATCCTAGCCATCAACCAGGAACTCGTGAGCGACGTGCCCCGGGAGAAAGTCATAGACCTTGTAAGGTAACACCCTTTACTGTCACCAGAGGGAAGGGCCTTGTCTGGACGCATGACTGTGCTTTGTGTATTTCTATTCCATGTGTCTCCATCAGATAAGAGAATTCATTTCACATTTTCACATTCTGCAGCTCACTTCCCAAAATGTCTTTTTCTTCTGCAGGCGGTGCAAGGACTCGATTGTTCTCACTGTGCTGCAACCACAACAGGTAGTTAAGGACATTATGTCTTCTCCGATCCAAATTACATCAAATCGGTCCCTTTCAGTGATGCAGTCAAACTACTATACCAATTTCAATAGTGTCTGTACATTTTTACTGGAATTTGACATTCAGGTTCAGATTTCTGAACAAAACACATTTGCTTGGTGCCAATGTTACATAATTGCAATAAATCCATAATTACATAATTAGTATATTGAGCCTAAAGCTCAGTAGGAATGATTTGTGTCAATGTTCCAGAGTGCACTGAGCTCAATGGAGCATTAACCCTGCCGCCACATTGTAAGAAGGTCAAGCTGTAACAGCGCTCAAAGGTTTAAACAATTTCAACTTTGACCTTGGTAGCTACTGAGGTTGAAGAGTACAATCAATCGCTCAGCTCTTGACAGAAGAAAGACTGATCCTCTGTATATACTCCAGCTGTACTTCCATTCTTATATATTCAGAGAACAGTGGTTACATCACTTACAAATTGTAATCCATTACTAAGAAAGCCCATGTCCGCCAGTAAGTAAAAATTTTTTTATTGCGAGTTGATTGATTTTTTTTTTTTACGTTTTAATTTGCAATTTATTTGGAAAAACGTCAGAATTGTGTGACATAAACTCAGATTTGTGACTTTATATCCCAGAATTCTGACTTTATAACTTGCAATTGCGAGTTTATGTCTCACAATTCTAGGGAAAATTCCCAAAAAGACACAATATTTTCTATTCAGTAGTGGAATTGGGCATATAATAGCGCATTAATCTGTAACACGTTACTGCTCACAGATTACATGATGAAAATTGTAGTTAGTAAGATACTCACTTTAGTTATTGTATAACTTTTTAAGGTATTTTTAGATTACTTTTTAATCTAACTTGTTTTAAACATGCCAAATGTTTAAATATACCATATTGATATTAAAAATATTCAAATTCATCAATGATAAAATTTCCCTTTTGGGTGCTATTCTAACACTTTTTGGGTTTAACAGCAACACAAAATGTTTTTGCTGCATTTAAGGCAGGATGTAAGTCATGAGAACAAGTCTTCAGCAGACTCAGAATTTACATCTTTTAAATCAACACTGCTAAAATATATTATTTTAATCCATATGTTTGCCTTTGGAATCTTGTAAAAACGTATACAGGTCCATAAAAAGTACTTAAGAAGCAAAACTGCATTAGACATTGCATAACATTGTTTGCAGAGAATAGCTATTTAACACCAGATAAATGGTTTAAAGTTTTTTTTTTTATCACTATAAATGAATCTAATCTTAACCTCTGTTTTCCTGTCCATGTCTCTTTCTTTCTTTCTTTCTTTCTTCCTACCCTCCCTTTGTCTTTCTTTCTATTTCCTTAGTCACCTAAGTCTGCCTTCATAAGTGCAGCCAAGAAAGCTCGTCTGCGAACCAATCCCCCCAAAGTGCGCTTTTCTGAGCAAGTGTCCATCAGCGACCCAGACTCAGTATGTGCTGCTGCCTCTTGCTCACATCACACTCCAGTCATATGTGTGCTAACACAGCTGTCTTTATGTGCTGTAATGAGAGCCACACAACACTGGCTGACACCAGCGCTTCTGATAGACTCCATAGCTCCATAGTGTGGATTCTAAGATCTGAGTTTGTCGAATGGACTCAAGGCATTTTGTGACATAACCGTTCAATCTGCTAATATTTGTTAGCATTTACAAAACCAATGTGTCAATCATTAGTGTCTCCTTTTAAGAGTGTTACATCATTTCAGAGTTTTGATATTGCATTGCGATTCAATCCACATCTCCTGCTCATCTCATTTCATCAGACTGCAGGTTTATTACCTAGAGGGGGAAACGTGTAATTCCCTCTGCGCTGGTGCCTTTACGATGTGGTCCACCATTTCGAGAAGCTAAAAGGATTAATCCAAAATATGTGCACTTCTGCTGTGGTTTCATCTTCCTCCACCATCCATGAACTCAGACTTTATTAAATTGCATACATGAAAACACAGGGCTTGGAATTGACTACGCTTGGTTTGGTTGGAATGAAAGGGATCTAGCGTTTCTCTGTTTTATATGCGTAGGGTAGATTTGCATAGAGGTCAATCAGGCAGATACTGACAGATGCTCTTTTTCTGAATAGAATATGAGTCCTAGTTTATTTGTTTGTTTGGTTGCAGAGATTGACTCGGATTTACTATAGACTGATTTTAACAAGTGCAGCGGTACTGCAACAATTTGGAACAATTTGTGACTACTGAAAAAGAAAACTCTTACAGCAAGAGCTTTGAATAATTCCCTCTGGTTCTGATTGAGGTGTTTTAAGTTACAGAGTTGCATGGAGGAATTTAGCGTCAACTAGTCTTTTCAGCTTACCTAAGCGGTAATTGAATAAGGTAGCATTGCATCTAGAGAAAGGCCACAGCCTCCCCATGACCGCAAATGTTGTTACTAGACATTCATTCATTCGTAGCTTTTCATTAGCTCTACAGCTGCCATCTCCTCTTGGTGAACATGGGTCGATAGCACCCATGTTAATGTCAATGTCCATGGATTATGTCCCATACAGTTTGATATCTGCCTTGTGAGCAAGGAAGAGTCAACACTACACCCTTGGGTGCTGGTCGCACCAATTTAATAAAGCGGACCGATGGGAGGGGTGTGCAGCTCTCCTGGAAGAAGAAACTTGCTGATCAGGCCTAAAAGGCCAAAATCGGTAAAGATCAAACCACCCTCACCTGAGCCTCCTCCTCTAATCATGTCAATCCATCTTGTGTGATCAGCAGGGGCCAGCGGGGCTTTCTTCATTAAAACTCGCCTGTCAGCACAGTGTACACAAGCTGCTACGATTTTATTAAAGGGGTTAGGCTTAAAGACAAATACCAACGTGGGACTTATTATTCATATCACATCATCTCACGCCGTAGCTAAAGTGCAATTGATTGGGATTGTGCTCAGTGTATTAAATAGAGTTAGCCAACCTGCTCACTTCATCGTCTGTCATAACATGATCCCAACCAACACGCCAAATTGATGCTTGCTAATCTGTTTCCATTCTGTATTTATGTATAAAGTGTAACAGCACTTTGCACATGGCTCCAGAAGCAAGCCTAAAGAGACTTTGGGTAAAACTTAATGAACAGTACTTTTTATGGGTGTATCAGACCTCATTAAGTGTCAACATTTGATTAGATTAAATTGTTTTATTGATGACACTCAGAGGAAGATCAGTGGGCAGCTGATAATATGGAACCATGATATAAAGCTGTATGATTCTGACTAAAAGTAATCTCATTCTCGATACAAATGTGCCTTCAAGGTCTTTCACCCACTTCAAGGTGCACTAAGTCATTTTTGCCCACTTTTTAGAAGATGTAAGTGAACAAATATTTAATGAAAATGGTAGTTACATCAGTGACATCAGTGATATCATTCACCTTATGTCAGTAATTTACATTACAAAATAACAATCATGGATGACAATTATTAATCTAAATAAGATATTTCAAAACTTTGCTTTAACCCTTTTCTGCATCTTTGGCAACAGGTGTCAGAATAACATCCAAAGTCATTGTGACAGGTTGTTCAGAAAGATTTATATTTAAATAAATGAATCCATTTGAGAGGTCTGAATAGTTGTTGCACCAACGAAAAACAAGTGTGACATGGACCTTTTGGTTGAAAACAAGATCCACTGCTGTGTTCTGTATCACTGGCTAACAGAGCATTGCACTATTCCAGGCCTAAAAAGATAAGAGACAGCACAAGAACTATGCATGCAGGGTCTGATTTTCCTAATACTGTAAAGAGGAAGGGTCCAAGCACTGAACCTTGAGGCACTCCACTACTTGATGTGATTTAGAAACCCTCTCCAGGATACTATTACTATTCTGCCATTAGGTTAGGCTCATAATAGTACAGTGTACTTCTAGTAATGCCCAGTTGTTCTAGAATGAGTGACAGACAAATTTGGTGTCTCGCTATTTCAAAGACAGCAGACCGTTGGATGGATGGATGGTTTGGGATTGGTTTTGCCCAGGCACAGGGTTTCAGTGATGTCATCATAGCCTTTGAACAAGGAAAATGAACAAATCCGTTTCACATGAAAGAAAGAAAAAATACTTAGTGCACCTTTAACTTTTCCTATTGGAAATAAAATAGATGCCTTAAAGAATTCCTTTCTTACATACACAAATTTTGTGCAATTGAATTCAGTGTTTGTGTCCAGTTGATCTGCATTTAGAAGACATAGTTTCATGTTGGATATAGAATGAATGGGATATGACTTCTATGTTTAAAGAACACTTTTTGTAGTATTTCCAATTAATTTAAACTATTGCTCATAAGTTAGACAAAGATCTTCCCTTTAACCATTGTTTCAGACTTAATGTTTTTCCTTTCAGGTTTTCCATAGTTAAAGTCCTGTCATGTGTTTCTACATTCTTTCTTTGTCTCTTAGATCTTAGATTTTCTTATTTGACACTGTGTTTACTTATTGAGTCTTCTCTTTTCTTAATATATCATCCAAGGTTCACTAACTTTCTGTCCTCTTTCTTGCATCTGTCTCTTTCAGACCATGCTTAAAGACGACTCTCTGCTTCTGATACCAAATGTGTTGAAGGTGTTTCTGGAAAATGGACAGATCAAATCCTTTACATTTGACAGCCGCACCACTGTTAGGGTGAGTGTGATGAAAAAACTATTCCCAGTAACAATTAATTTTAAGGACCAATTCTCACGATTAATTTGCATGTATACTAATGGCATATTGGCTTTTTATTAGTACTTATTCTTATTCTGCATACCCATATTTTAAATCTCTTAACCCTCCTGTTATCTTCTGTTACCTTCAATGTTTAACGTATGTACAAATATAATTGTAATAACTTTTTTTTTTGCTTCAAATTGAATTACTTTTCCTAATTTAATGGGGAAAACTTGGTAAACATAAAATTAACATGTTATTATTTTTGCAATGCCCTGTACACATTTTGTCACATCTGTGTTCTTCCAGGGTCTTTTAGCTATATAAAACATAAGAAATATTTACAAAAAAAGATTTACACCCATTTGTTTTGGGTAATATTGAGGTCACTATAACATGCTATGATTTTATAATATGCAGTATAATTTAACCCTTGTATGGTGTTCGGGTCTGTGGGACCCATTTTCACTTTTAATTGTCAAAAGAGAAATGATACAAATGATACAATTAATTACTTTTTCAAGCTCATACTCATTGGCCTTGGCTCATTTTCATTTTCAAGAACATATATCAGAACAAATTTTCAATGAACACACACTGTACACCCCCCCTACACATTTATATTACACACAGAAT
>JAUYWG010000048.1:3553341-3571677 GCA_034779775.1 Enteromius afrohamiltoni
CGGCTCAGTTCGGCTCGGTTTGCGCTTCCACTGCAGTTTAGTACCGCTTTAGAGTGGGCGGGATTATTCACGTGTCGTCATAGTTGCGCCACCTCTACTGCCGTGACATCCTCGTAAACGCGCTGCAAACAAACACACAACAATGGAGCATTTTTCATTCCGCGTCACCCCATCAAGCTCTCACTGGATCAGCTCCTCGGCTATCAACGAGAGGAAATGTCTGTACTTCCTCAACACACCAAAACAGCCATTTTTGGTTGATACAATGCGGCTCGCTTGGAATCTCGACTGAGGTGGTACTAAAAAAAGGACCAGGTACCAGGTACTGTTCCCAGTGGAAAACCCCCCATAAGTGAGCTGTACTGAACCGTACCGTACCATACTGTGCAGTGGAAAAGCGCCATAATTCTCTCTAGAGACATTGATATTTCCCATGCCAAGTTGTTAAATAGTCAACAAATACATCAATTACCTGAAACTAACCTTTTAGCAAAAAAAAAAAAACATATTTTGGAGGTAAAATTCCTGAGGAATCCCGAGGATAAAAGGTGTTAGCGGATTTTAGGGTAACAGGAGGGTTAAAACAACCCCTTACCTAAACTTGACAACTACGTTACTAACCATTAACAGGCAGCAAATTAGACGTTTACTGAGGCACAGTTTAGTTTGATCATTAGATAATAATGAGAATTGGGCCTTAAAATAAAGTGTACTCTTTCCTGTTATTAGAAAAACAACTGGGGGAATTTAGTCATTTTTTAATTGTTTGTTTGTTTGTGTGTTTGTTTGTTTAATTGAGACAATACATATAACTGAATTGCCATTGTATAGAAACATTGCTATCTATATCTGTAGTCCCCTTACATGTAACACAAGACAATGACTTTGTATTAATACAACTACAAAAAGACAATAAATAAATGACAATGTAAAATTATGGCAAAGCATTACAAGTGTAAAGTGTCCAGCACCGCCTTAATGCATGAAGAGCTAAAATGACATGACAAAGTAATTAATTATGTCAGTTATGTAAATACATTGGTTTGTGTTAAATGCGTTGATGCGTCACACGGATGGAAGAACTTATGCCTCAGGCTCATTTATTTAACAAGCTGTCAATTGTGATATAATCTGGTTGCTACTTCAGCTGGTCGTTAATAAGCAACTTTAATCTCCTTAACTAACAAAACATTTGTTACTTACTATTGTAATCACACTTGTAGTGTGAACACAGCCATCATATACATTTGTTTTCCATGATGAATCTGAATTCATTGTGGTATGTTATTCCAATATGTGACACTGGACAACAAAACATTGTAAGTGTTAATTTTCTAAAAAATTAAGATTTAAACATGATCTGAAAGCTGAATAAATAAGCTTTGATGTATGATTTGAATGGATAGGGCAATATTTTACCGAGATACAACTATATGAAAATCTGGAATCTGAGGGTACAGAAAAATCTAAATACTGAGAAAATCACCTTTAAAGTTGTCCAAATAAAGATCTTATCAATGCAGATTACTAATAGAAAATTAAGTTTTACTAAATACCTTCATGGAACAAGATCTTTACTTACTATCCAAAGGATTTTGGAAAAAAAAACAAATCTGTAATTTTGACCCATACAATGCATTTTTGGCTATTGCTACAAATTTACCCCAGCGACTTAAGACTGATTTTGTGGTCCAGGTTCACATATATATACATCCAATGATCCAAGAACAAGATATTATTATTACTACGCTCTCACTACTCAAGCATTACTACGTCACTCTGCAGCAACTACTAGTGATTTGGACAATTATTAACTAGCAGTTCTTTATAATTGTCCATGGTTAGTAGCTTTTAATTATGCTACTCTCATTCAATAATTATTGATTACCTAATAATTGCCCTAAATTCACCAATTCACTTACTGATTAGGTTATCTTTTTCTAGCATTAGATAATAACATATCTGTTATTGTAGAGCTATTCATTTGTCATGTATTACTTCCTGCATGCTACAAAGCATCATTTTAAAATGCTATCGAATAGAGTGGCTTGAAAAAGTCATTAGACAACATTATAGTTTTGGTCTCACTTTATATAAGTGGCCCTAATACCTGTGCAGACTTTTTCCCCACTTCACTGTGTACTCATGGGATTATATATATAATATATATTAAATAATTATACATAATTAGATTTTGTACCAACAAATGTATAAAATATGTATAAAAGAGTAATTGGAACAATTTGATCCAGGGAATAAGAGAGGTAGATTTAGGGATATGTAAAGTGTGAGGAGTTGGGTCTGGAGTTACTGTAATACCAGTGTTCTTACATGATAACTTCTCAGGAACTGTCCACTTAATATAAATTGAAACATTCTGGACACAACCACAATTTATATGTAAAGCCTAACTTTATGGCCGCTGCTGTGTAACATCAGAGTAATTACATGCTAAATCCATAGGAATTGTCTGCTTAATATAAAATGTAACACTTTCTTTATCAAAATGTGTTGTTAGACCTGTTACATATTTGTACTTCCACATACCAATCAGTGGGTTGGTACATGTGTGTAGTTACACAAACATTACAGCTGTAGAGACAGTGACTCTGTGTTTACTGTACTAGTTAGTACACAGGTATAAGGGACACTTAATATAAAGTGAGACCATATTTTTCTGTGAAAGCTAAAGTGGAAAAAAGGCAAATCACTTTCTTTTGTACAGCTGATCGTACATTACGTTAGATCAAAGCATGAATTCCTAGAGTTATGATCAACTAAAAGAAATGCAATACAGTTTTTATTTAGCTGTAATGTTTGAACGTGTAGATGAGTTGAGGTTTGGTTTTCAAACCAATCAAAAACCTATTGAGCTTTTTTCCTCTCCTACATTTGGGGTTTCACAGCATTGTTGACATGTTTTAAAATCCCTCCTGAGCTGATATCTTCAGCCTTTGGTCAGTATCACCAAACAGATTATCTCAATCCTGGTGACAGAACATGGTGCAGTAATCCGTCTATCTCCCATAGCTGGAGTCAATGTCATCAAACACTGAGCATACAGCGTATCACAGCAGCCAGCACACATTGGTGATTTGGCATAATGTTTGAGTACAGTATTTGCTTTGGTCACATGGAAACCTCATTAAATAGTTGGCGTCCATTTCAGAAGCAAAGCCACTAGGCAGTAAAAAGCCTCATTTGTCTCCAGAGCAAGGTCCACTGACTGAGAGTGTTGATTTCAGTGCTCTATCACTGATGGAAATGTCAAGCCTGTCCTCCTGTAGTTTACGCACTGCTGATGCTGTTGCTTTCCACTACATTTACTTTGCATTTTAATATCTGAGATATAGTAATACAGCAGAATTCATGCTTTAGGAGCAAAAAACACCAACCACCAGAAGAGTTATATAGTACTATAGAACCCTGTTCTCTTTTTGCCATTCGCCTCAGGATGTGATATCGTCGCTGCAAGATCGCCTCTCTCTGCGTTACATCGAGCATTTTGCTTTGGTGCTGGAGTCCGGTGGATTGGCCCAGAATCAGAGGCTGCATCTGCTCCAGGAAAACCAGCCACTGTCTCATGTGAGTAAATGCCACCCCAAAACCACAGACTGATGCATTACTTTCACTCTAAGACTGATGATATACAGAGCAACCTTTTTTTATTATTATTATTACCAATCATTTACCAAACCGAATAAGTCTGATATCACATTTCAGTTCAGCTACCCCCAAAAAAACCTCCCGCCCGGTCTCTTGAAGATGGGGTATCTAATGGGTAGAAATGCTGACAGAAAAACTAAGTCAACTAATTCATAAAACTTAAATTCCAACAATAAAAAATTTGATTAAAAAAATAAATAAAAATAACAATTAAAAATAAAAAAGAATACACTTTTAAGGCATTCCTTCTGAGTCCTGATCATTGTTTTGTACTATAAACCTAGAGATCTTCTCTGCTGCTATAGACCAGTTCTTAAATGTTGACATTTGTGCTGAGTTGACTCGAACTGTGGATAATTCAAGCATTATAATGCCCCGAAATTGTACCAACCACTTGTAAAAATACAGTATATGTGGTGGAAGCTAAACGTTTTTTTTTTGCAGATGTTAAGCCAGCCAGCCAAAGAGTTTTTTGTAGCTTGGAGAGATTCAACAGAGAGTCGTCATACAGAACAACATTTTAAGAAATTTTGCTTGGCAACTTTTTATTAGCAATGTACTTGGGCACTTTTCCGTTTCGAATGGATAACGCATTTTAATCTGTATAGTTTATATGTGTCTAACCTGTTTGTCCGTTGACGACAACATTTCCCAAAGTTTCCTGGCAAAAGTGCTCACGAATCAAAGGTTCAAAAGCCTTAAACAGAGCCTTAAATGTGGAGTACAAGGTACTTTACACCAGATTTCTATGTCTATAACAAACAATCCTAATGAAGGGGAAAAAAAACTTGGTTTGTAGTGGGTCTGTAATTGGACAAATACTGTATAATAGGCGGTAAGCAAAAGTGTTACAAGACCTGACACATGTGAAAAGATTGTCCTTTTTTCCCTCCAAAACATTTTTTTATTTAATATTCATAAGGTTCATGAAGATTTAATTTCATAAGGTTCATGAAGCATGCAGATGGTTGTCCTGAGCACAACAAATACCAGATGAAGTGAGTGGTACTGTTTTTAAGCCCTTTTAACTGCAGTAATAACAGCAGCACACATCTCTGGCATATTTCCTGAGAACTTCAACACTAATGTTTTCCCATGCATTTTGCAACTCAAGCTCAACTCAAAGGCTTTCCTTTGAATGTACAATAGATCTGTCCCGTTTATTTTCCAACTCACCTCAAATTTGCTTGA
The DNA here is from genome assembly GCA_034779775.1 of Enteromius afrohamiltoni. Lineage (NCBI taxonomy): Eukaryota > Metazoa > Chordata > Actinopteri > Cypriniformes > Cyprinidae > Enteromius > Enteromius afrohamiltoni. The sequence goes on from JAUYWG010000048.1 coordinate 3,558,199, forward strand.
GGTTGAAGTCCAGAGTTTGAGGGGGCCAGTTCATCATTTTTAGTGTTCCAGCAGATTCCTTCCATTGCAGGTAGTTCTAGCAATAGTTCATTTTATGGTTCTTGTAATAGCTAATTAAACAAAAACAATTGAAACATCTTAAATATGCCAAGCGTTCTATCAATTTTTCCCGTGTTTTATTGTAGTAGTATTAGTGTTTGAATTTGATTTAATAGTATGATGTTATCCAGCATGATTTAAAAATATTCCAAAAATCCTTTTTGTGCTCCAACAGAACTTCTGACGATCTTGCCAGTGCAGTTAATAACTTGAACTTTGAACCTTTAATAAGAATCATTGTTACAGGGTAATAAAATTGATTTGCTGTGGCTTCTAGTAGCACATCACCATTCTAAAATAAGGAATGCAATGTGACAATTTAGTACTGTTAGTACTATTTGTACAATACTAAATACAATTTAGTATTTGTTACTGTTTCATCTCAAAGGTGTATATTATTCTGTTTTTTCAGGTAGTTCACAGGACCTACTTCCAGGGCATGAAGTGTCTTTTCCGGATTTGCTTCTTCCCAAAAGACCCTGCTGACTTATTGAGGAGAGACCCCGCTGCATTTGAGTACCTCTACATACAGGTAAATTAGTCAGGAATGTTCACATAAGAAGAAACATGAGTGGTCAAATATTTATGGATGTTATTTTATATGTTATTCGTTCTAAATTCCCCAGAGCCGAAATGACGTCATTAAAGAGCGGTATGGGATGGACTGGAAGTCTGATGTCACACTTAGGTTGGCAGCCCTTCACATCTACATCACTGTGTCTATTGCGAGACCCAATCAGAAGATTTCTCTAAAGCACGTTGAGTAAGTCTTGAAACAGTCACGATTGCCTGAAAAGAGGAAATTTCATTTAATAATATTAGATCTTGATCACTACCTTCACTTTAAAACGGATGTCAGAGCACTCTATTGGAATGGAAGCTAATTTGAGGTTGCCAAGTGTTGTTCTTGTGTTTTGATTTTATTTTCATGCTAAAAATTGTGTTTGTGTGAACAGGCATTAAGAGTAACCTAGAGTAACCAAAGAAGCATGCATTAGATTTTGGATGAACAACGTAAGCTGCATATCTTTTTACACTGGTGGCAGATGACACTTGTGAAACCATCAAAGAGAACTGTAAGGTCTTGTAGCTGGTTGCATGCTTTGAAGACTAAACCCACATCATTATCTTTAGGAAAGAATGGGGTTTGGAACCTTTCCTTCCTTTGACTCTGTTGCCAACTGTCAAGGAGAAAAACGTCTGCAAGACACTGTCACAGCTGTTGAAGACATATCAACATCCTCCACCAGCTGGTAACAAGGTATATGTGGTTATTTGTGGCAAATATCATAAAAAATTGGGCACTATGTAAAGTATTTGAAATTATTTTGTTTGTTTTGTTTTTTTACACTGCATTATGTCGTGTTTAGAATGAACTGAACTGAAAATTACCAGTTCTTTTTTATTCTTAACAGTATATCTTAAATGGAGGTCTCTCATCAAATGGGAATCAAGAAATATGCAACAAAGAAACCTTTTATCTCTTCAGTCAAATGCATGTTTTTGTATTAATTTCATGCCCTAAAAACAGTGTGCAATTAATTTCTTCATATCAATCATTCTTACACACAGCAGACCTTTCGCAGCAAAACATTGCCCTCTGCTGGCCAGAAAATTACCCATGATGCACTTGCACAACTCACCACTGTTTTCTCTTTATCTGTTTTTCTATGCAGGTTTCTCCTCTTCAGGGAAAACTACAGTACATGCGTGTCTTAAATGACCTTCCACCATTCGGAGGATTCTTGTTTCACACAGTTGGCTTGGTAACACAAATCTGAGATGACTCCTTAAACAACAATCAGTAGACTTTTGCATTGATTTCATGGTTTTACAAAATGTATATAGCCAAGTTACCTTTCTAACTTAATAAATAAACAAATTGCTTGTCCTTCACTTTCTGAATTTCTCATCGTTTTCTTTTTCTACTGAAAGGATGAGAAGCAGTCAGCCACTACGTTGTTGGTTGGGCCGAGACATGGTATTAGTCATGTGATTGACCTGAAAAACAACCTAACAACAGTCTTAGCAGAGTTCAGCCGTGTGGCCAAGGTCCAGCTCTTTAGAGAGCATCATGGAGTAGCCCGTGTTGAGGTTGTTATTCTGGATGCAAAGGTGTGGAAAAAGCATTGAAACAAAATCTGAAACAGTATTACCTCTAACAACATTGAAAATTTAATACTAATATCTGTTTCCATACTAATTATTGTAGCCTTTGGTCTTATTAATGGAGTGGCCAGATGCATCAAACTTCGCCTGTTTGATATCTGGCTATTACAAGTTATTTGTGGACCCTAAAAGGACAATCTACTGCAGGACACCTGGTCAGCCTTATATGATCAAGGCAGGTATGTTAGAAATCTTACTGTTGCAATTTCATTAACATACAACAAAGTCATTGCATGTAATTTTCTGACAGTGCATTTGCTTTGCTTTTCATCTTCTACTGACTAGATGAATTAAATTATGTTGTGTTGCATATGCAATTTGGGAAATTTCACAACAGATTTAATAACGGTAAGAATATGTGGATGGTGACATCTAAAACATAAAATAAATGTAATTATAAAAAATAAAAAAACATTTAATTATCCATGACATGAATTTATCTGGTTGCTTTTAAAAGGATCTTTGATGATTAGTTATAAGGACTTTTCATGGCAATCATTCATAATTGCAGCTTGATCCCTCCATCTTGAGCTCTCCATCCTCATCATTAATCAGTTTATGCAAGCTTAACTGAAATGCTAATCAAGATAAATGCATATTTCTGGATGTGGCATTGTGTTACTAAACCATTTATTGGATGTTCGCATCTCCTGTGGTCTGCCAAAGAGAAAGATCACAGCATGCCATCACATCCCACAAGGCTCTTTTCCATCTCTGAGAACTCTATTCAGCAGACTCACCTTTGTCATCTGGACTCATTACCATCCATCATGTTTTCTACTCGTTCAACCACTCAGACAGTTCTGTCATTTAGATTCCAGAAGCTCTCATGCCCAATTCCGCTCCGGAGCCACTGTGCCAAGTGGGAGTCGGCGAGAAGACACAGACGGGTCGGCTAGAGAGGCAACACAGAAGACACCAGCATCCACCATATCTCAGCACCTTGGCCTTTGTCACATCCATTTAAAAGAGCAACAACAGCTGCAAGAGCTTCAGATACAAGCTGAACAGGAGCTTGACATTAATGAGAACCTTATCTCGCAGGTACAGAATCGTTCGCGCACAAAGTCTGACCCCACTCTAAAGAGCACAGAGTCAGTGGCTGAACAAGACGGTCCCACTGATGACAGCTCAAGCTTCAGAAAAAGAGCAAAAACAATGGAGCATTCACAGAGATTTTTCTGTGACTCCTGCAAGGCAAAACTCCAAGCAGAAGGTTTGATCTCAGACACTGGGGAGACAGGAAGGCTCATTTTGCAGCAGTGCACAAATGCATGTGCTTCCCGTGAAGGAGGGGCTGTTGATCTTATTGCCTTACCGCTACCTGGGAATGAGGAAGATGAAGAGATGGATGATGGAGGAGGAAAGCTGCAGCCTCCCCCTCCCGCCATAGCAGCACCACCCCCTGGGTTTCGTGACAACAGCTCTGATGAAGATGACCCTAAAAAAGGTCGGAAAGGAATCAAAGCCTCTGCTGCTGTGGCAGAGGGTCGAGACGACGTTCCTGTCACACTGATCGATAATGTGACCACTAGGACCGTTCAAGACCACGCTCAGGAGTTAGACGATGCATTAGTGTCCACCCTCCAGGCGCTAGAAGCACTAGCTGCATCAGAGGATTACCCACACCATCACCAACAGACACAACAGACAGCAGGTGGACTATGTACTATTAAAAGTGCTGGTTCTTTACATGTATTTTAGTAAATGAGACTTTTAAAAGTCAAGCAAACTGTAAAATCAGAAAAATTCATTAAAAACTGGTTGTTTGTACACCTTCAAATTACAGAAGGCTAACAAAATAAAGTTTTAAGGTCCCAAAACAAGTATCAGTGCAGTGCTACCTACTCATTACCAACAAAATAACAAACAGGATCTTAACACCTTTTTTAGAATGTCATTTTTGACTTTTAATTCTTAATAAGAACATGCATTTGTTTTTCGTTGTAATTTTGATTACCTGACATGACCTTATGAGATTTCTTACTAGTGTGATTGTTTTTTTTTGTTCCCTTACAGGGTTGATTGTGCTTGCTGCCATAACCCCTGAATCATCGCTAGATTCTGGACATGAGACTAATTCTTCAGAGTTAACTGATGTGTCCGAGATGGTGTCTGCCATGAAACAGCATCAGAACCAGGCCTATCTACTTGCCCACCACATAAACAAAGAGCGACTTTTCAGTCGTCGAGACTTCCCCTTGACAATACCTGGCTGCACTACACAAGCAATTGGTGGGGGGGCTTTTTCAATGAGCCAGATTCGTGGCGGGTGTTCACCAAAATCTGTGATATTAAGTAAGACCATGCCTTTGAAAGTATGCCCCAATCAAGGCGTTAGTCCCTCTGACAACTCTGTGGAGCAGGGGAAGAGCCATGAAGCAAAAAGTGAGAAGGATATAGAAAAAACAGAAAGAGGCCCTGTCAAAGAGTCCTTGGAAAAGTCTGAACAGCAGACATCTGAGGAGCTCAAAGCATCTGATCAAGAGAGTGCTCCCAAAGTCAACACAGATCAGTTGCCTCAAGCTGATGAAGAAAAAACAAGCTCTGTTACCTCAGAAGGTGCCCAGGAAAAAGAATCTGGTACAGTCACCCTAGAAACTACCAGTATAGCCTTACCTGTTCTTTTACCAGTGGATAGAACTGCATCTGCTAAGATTTGTCCTACAAATATATGCCAAGATGCCGACAATGCCTCAAGTGAGACCACTAAGCCTTCAAGTTCAAAGGGCCTTCTGCCAGCTGCTGACTTGTTCTGCACCTGTCCGGTTCGACCCGAGCCTGGCCCACAGGTGCGTCTGAAGGATCCACAGGTCCAAAAACTAGTGGTGTTTCACTCATCATCTCCCACAGATGATGAGCGTCTTCGTGCCAAAGGACTTCAGTTAGCTAACAACAAAGAGAACACATCGAAGACACCTGATGCAAGTTTGGCTAAGCCTAGCACCCTGCCCCCTACCAAGTACTCACCAGCTATGCCTGTTAAAGTAGAACGGAAGGAGATACCAGAGGCAAAGGCAGAGAACTCCCAGAGTAAAGTCTCTGTTGAACCACAGAAACCTGCTAAAAGTTTGCCTGTTCTAGTAGACCCAACACTTGTCCTAAGTTGTGCAGAAAAGGGTGCAACTATTCCAGGTGCAGAGTATAAGAAACAGGCAAATAACAAAGTCAAATCCCAGCGTAGTACTCCCTTCCTGAGTTTTAGGAACTTAATTTCAGCCACTTTCCCAGCACGTTTGCGCAGAGAGACAGATGAGCGTCGTGCCCAGCTTCAGAAGGTCAGGCAGTATGAACTAGAGTTCCTGGAGGAGCTTCTAAAACCTAAAACATCACAAGGGGAGTTCATACCACAGGGATCCTCTCCTGTTCCCTCATTTACCCCATGTGCCTGCCAGCTGCGCACAAGTCCCGTACAGAAAGTTCCTGGGATCTCACGAGAACAGCGACGCAGTTGTGATTGTAAGAGAATGTGTCGCGGAATGCGTCTCCCAGATACAGCTGTTGGTTCTGCAGCAGACCAGAGAGGGCGAGAGAGGACAGTCTCCAAAACTCCCCCAGCTGTTTCAAAGTCTCCACATGCTCAAGAAGAATTACGGAAAGCTCAGACTTTGGAAATCAAAACCACTCGAATCCGCTCCACAAGCCTAGAGTCAAGGGAACCCAGAGATACACCCACGTCATGTTTGCAGACATGCGCTACCCGCTCAGAATGCATGGGCGCTCCACAGTACAAAAAGCTACAAAGGAGATATAGCATAGGGGAGATTGAGAACAATGAGAGCACCCCCCTATATGCTGAGGTTAAAACAACAAAAGCAAAGAGCCTTGAGAAAGAAATGGAAAGAGTCAGGGCCACAGGACTTAGACTTCCAACTCCAGTAGAGCCTGTACATACTAAAGATGGGGATGCAAAGAAGAAGGGGATATACTTTATTCAGGGAGAGGAGCTTCTTCAGGAAAGTCGAGAGGGTACTGCTGAGGTTCTGGGATTGCCAAGTGAGGATACTGAGGACAGAGAAAAATGCTGCTCCTTCTGCTTTTGTTATCGCAAATGTGAAGCTGCTGATGAGAGCAGTGAAAAAGATGAACTGTCTTATTCCATCCCCCTCCAGGTTTTGCCAGGAATGCACCTAGACTCAAGGGCAATGCCAGTAGTCAGCAAAACACTTCAGGTACTCAATGCAGAGGATTGTAGTGGGGAGGAGGAGGAGGAGGAAGAAGAAGAGCCACAAACACAGAGAATTGATCTGCGGGCCTGTGGAAATCTGGAAACTAGCCTGGCAAGGGTACAGTCCTTGCAGAGCAAAACATTCTTGCTCCCTGATGGATTCTTAAACGCACAACTAGATGCCAATGAGCTGCTGTCAATCTTAAGGCAGTGTGCCAACAGTCCCCAAACCGAGGGTGAACCTCGTATCCCTCCTGCAAAACTGGCAGAGTACAAGCAAGAACTCGCAGTCCGTTTTAAAGAGTTTAGGGCATCATGTAGACGCGTGGCAAGTGTTGAGAAAAGTCCCTCTCGAATGCTAAGTGCTGTCACAGCTAGCTTCCAGGTGCTGTGCAACCTTACTCAAACATTCATTCGGCTGGTCAGAGGTGTGCGATCTGAAACTCAAAAACTGCAGCTTTTACGCAAGGTTGAGGAGGTAGCTGTCAACTACACCCTTCTTCTTCGTGCTGCTGAAGAGGCAATGGGGCACTCTAGTAGCCTCCCCAATAAGAGTGCAAGTCCTCAACTCCACACATGCACCAACATGGGCTCTCTTAATCGCCCAATCAAAACCTTGCCCAGCAAGTAATGACTCATTCGCTCATGAGTTTGTGGGGCAGGCCAGAAAGACAGCTGCTCAACACTTTGGCAGGAATCTCTTCGGATACTTCATCGGTTTACATTTTTACTCTCCTTTCTGTTCACCTACTGCTAAATTCCATAACTGCATAACTATCTACTGTTATATGTTTATGAAAGTTGTGCTAACTTGTACACACAAATTATCTTTTACATTGTGCACAGAAGTGAGATTAAAAAAATATATAATAAAATGCTCCTGATCCTGTGCATTATAGATGACCAACAGGGCTGTTCACTTGTGTTCTTAGAGAAAGGGTACTGTGAAATGAACTTAGTTTTTGTATATTTAGTTGTTCCTATATTTAAATAACAAAATGACTGTCTAGGGAAGGGCTGGTGGGGTTAATTTGTGTCCTAAAAATGGTTTATAAAGCATATTATGGAAAAACTATATCATCATTATTACAATTACTGTAGATACATTATAGCTACAAAATCTAAAATATGCCCTGAGGGTGGCACATGCATATATATATATATATGCATCACACAAAATTAAATGATAACAGATTTTGTAAATTAGGTAGCGAGAGAACTGGTTATTTGGTAATGTGCTTGTTTTTCAATTTTGTTTGTTGTGACATGAAATACTCCCTTTTCACAATACTGCATTCACAATGTCTGGATTTGTATTTCTGTAAGTGTCTGAATTGACACTTTTTTAATGAATATTTATGAACACAAGAGCCTACTAACAAGATAGTGGAAGGAAACACCTGCCCAGGGCAGACAATGTAGCAGACTTAAATTTACCAGAATATTAATTGAAAGGATACAATGGTTGAGCTAAGACCAAGATGAAAAAGGCGCTCCTGTTTGCTAATGCACAAAAAACATCCTCTCTCACTCTCACCCCCACAAACTCATCTAGAGCCATACCTCATACATGTAGTGGCAAACAGAGGCATCATTTTTTTTTTTTTTGTACTGGAGGAGTAGGCTGAGCTCATGATATCTGGATAATTTAGTACAATGCTTGTGTAAATGACACGAAACCCTTTTCTTTCCAAGTATAGCCTACATAAGTACACAGAAAAACAATGTTCTACAATATTTTTTGAATATTGCTTTGTTTTTCTTATATTCCATATTTTGAAATGTCTTATATTTATAAAAAAAAAAAAAAAAAAAAAAAAAAAAACTTTATTTTTTGGATTTTCATGTGATGTCATCCATTGTGCACTCTTGAGAACATAACCCGTCACCATCCACACACACAGAATAGTTTTATATGTATTTTAATAAAACCAACTGCTGTCTTATGTCTGAAAACTTTTCTGTCTCCTCTTCCAATCTAGGATTAATGGGTTAAATGAATTGGTTAAATTATGGTCTTATAATCCATACAAGGCTCTACTGCTCTACTACTGTGACATTTAAACAATAACCATCTCACTGTTTTGGTGTCTTGCATGTTATCCCTACTGTAAAATAGCACCGAATGAAGTGGGTTCTGTCAAGCCAGCAACTAATAGACTGTTTAATGCTGGGTTTGGATTCATTTATATCATTAAAAGATCAATGAGGGTACAGATACAATATAGTGTTTTACAATATTTCAGTATAATTATTCTATGCTCAACAAAAATATTGTAAAGAACAAAAGGTATTTGTGAAGCTTAAAGTCATTCTGAAAACAACTAACATTGCAAATAATTATCAAAATAATTTTTTATTTTAAAGAGAAATCACATGTATCTTATGATTTATAGTAGTATGTAACAGAGACAAATAGTAACTATATTTTAGAGTATAATATAGCATGGAACACGTTTATTTTTATAAAATACAAACAATATCCTCATGTTTATACTTTTTTTTTCAGACATACTTTCTGTCAAAGACTAGTCGCGTTGCCAAAATGAGATTTGTCACTGTGCTTCATTTTTGTTGTATGTGTTCATATTTAGTTCTTTGAGTTCTTGTCAAGTGTTTTTGCTTCACTGTGTGGTCTTTTTTGTGTGTAAGGTCATGTTTTAAAGCAATAAAGAATATTAAAAGTAACATTTTCAGCTTAGTTTTGGTTATGAGGTCAACTGATCAAATTCATAATGAGTGCTCTGAAAATACAGACACACACACACACACACACACACACATATATATATATATATATATATATATAATTCATTATTGACTTACATATTGACTTACTTCCTTACCGGTAACACTTAAAAAGTACACAGTAACAAAGATTTTTAAATCACTCAATTATATTTAATTCACAAATTTTTAACTGCAGATGCTACATTGTTAAGGCATTAAAAAGTTCTTCATTTATTAACACTGTTGATAAATAATGATCGTATTTTTTTGTGTCTGCAAACATGAAATACTAAAATGTAGAATCATACACAGTGCCTATAGAAAGTCTTCATACTCCTTTATTTTTTTTTTTTTCTTGTTATATGTTATGTTATTAAGTAAAACTCCTTTGGTAACACTTTAGAATTGGTAACACTTGTTAACTATTAACTACAACTTTTCCCTCAATAAATTTTTAATTTTGTTAGTGCTGTAGTTGTTAAGGTAAGGTAATGGGTATGATTAGGGATGTTGAATAAGACATTAATATGCACTTAATTAGCACCAATAAATGGCTAATATTCTAGTAATATCCAGACTATTAAGCAACTAATAGGTGTAAACTGAAAAAATGTGTTACCACTCCTTTAAGCAAAAACCGGATGTATCCCTACTTTGCAAATGTATTAAAAAGGAAACACTGAAAAAATGGCATTGCACAAGTCTTCATACCCTTTGTTGTGATGCTCAACATTTAGATCAGAAACATCCACTGGATCAGTTACACTGGATCGTCTTAACTCGGACTGGAGTTAACCTGTGGCAAATTCAGTCGATTGGACATGTTTTGGAAAGGCACACATACCTGTATATATTAAGTTTAACTAATGAAATGGATGTCAGAGCAAAAACTAAGCCATAAGATCAAAGGAATGGCCTGCAGAGCTGCAGACAGGACTGTATTGAGACTGGGGAAGATAAAACTAAATTCTGCTCTGTTGAAGATTCACAGGAGCATTTCGCCTCCATATTCCTTAACGGATGAAGTCCAAAACAACCAGGACTCCTCCTAGATCTGCATCTAGGGTCTTGGTTAGAGAGATGAATCAGACACTAACGATCACTCTGGTTGACGGGAGAAACGTACAGATGGACAAACATCATTGCAACACTCCAACAATCTGGGTTTAATGGAAAAGCGATCAAACTCTAGCTTCTCCTCAGTAAAGATGCACAAAACACTGACTGGAATCTACAAAAATACACACAAATAACTCTCAGACTACGAAAAAACGTCCTTGAGTGGCACAGCCAGGGCTGAAACCTGACGAATGAATGCAGGAAGCTTGAAAAGAACCTAAAAAAACCTGAGACTGTAATTGTGGCCAAAGCGCTTTACGTTTTGAGTTAAGGGTATGAAGATTTATGCAATGTAATTTTCTCAGTGTTTTCCTTTTTAATAAATTTAAAGTTGTGATAAATACGTTTGCTTTGTCATTGTGGTGATTTATATTAAGTTATATGTCTGAAGGGACTCGGTTTTCTTTTTTCTCAGTGGCATTTGTATGACTGGCACAGATTCCCCAGAATTAGGATTATCCTAGGGTTACTTGCATGTAATTATTATTCAGAGAATGCTTTTCAAGAAGGTCAAATTAAATCTTATTTGAGCAGTCTGATTCATTTGATGTGAGGTTCAGGGAGTTTTGGAAATAAGTTCAACACCTGGATTTACAGTAAATAAACATCAAATAAGAGCAATAGTGACAGAATGTTGTGATAGCAAAATCTTTTTTTTTTTTTAATTTGTAATATTTTTTCAGTACAACTTTATATCATGTGTCATTTAAACACTTTGTGTTTAGAATCAGAGAATTAAACATGAGGGCTTTTTTCCTCCCCCCAAAAAAATTATAAAAAAAATGCACTCTCTATTGTGAAAAATATATGTATACCTAAAATAATTGTGTAAGTAGTAATAATAAAAACCCCGCAAAAAATGCATATAGAAACAGTTGAGTTCCCCCTCCCATTCCTCACAGTGGTTTGGCCCACTGCTTGCTGTCCCAGTTCAAGTCAGGTGTGTGGCTGCAGCTCGATTAACTTTTTTTCAATTAACTCAATTAACTCCAGTAAGTAGGGCATTTTATTCACTTAAAGCTATTCTCTTTAATGTAGTTGATGCAGACTCATTCATAAATTAGTTGCGGCAAAAATGCTGATTACCGATATAATTTTCCATGAATCTGCTAAATTAGCGATTAAATTATTACTTAACGTTAGCTTGTTTACAATAGCTTGTTGCATAGTGCACTGTAACAAACATGCCAAAGCCGTTTCACATGCATTGTTTTATTTGTAACGACTTGGCATAATGTTAACTTTACATTAAAGGGCACAAACAGCATATTGTTTAGCTGTGCATTTACTAAATGAGCACTGTACTATGTCCGAACTGACCCCACTGTGTTTTTTTGTATAATCAATATCTATTCTGTTGTCTGTTAAGTGTCTTAACTAATTTTAAACCTTTTTTTTTAATTCCTTGTTTTTATTGTTGTGGTTATTTTTTATAATCATTTTACTTTATGTAAAGCAATTTGAATTACCATTGTATATGAAATGTGCTATAGTATAAATAAACTTGCCTTGCCTTGCAGTGTCATAGATAAAATGACAGAGAAAAGAAAAATGGACATAAGATCATTTTTCAGTGCACCTAAACGCCAAGTAAGCACAAGAAGTTCATATATTAAGGCAATTTGACTTTAAGAGTGGGTGCTTCTGAAAATAATTATGTCACAATATCAATCATTGGCAAAGGAGACAGAAATGATTAAGGGATGGGTAGACCAGGGTCAATTAGATGTACAGTGTCAGGTAAGTGTGGTGCTTTTACTGAAGGGATAATTATAGATTTTTTTTTAGGTTAACAATTTCCACAATTTGTGGCTGTTCAGGAAGTGAACATCACAGGCTCATCAATTTACTGTATGATCTTTAAATTTAACAACTGTAATATAAACAAGTTTTATATAAAACATATTTTCCTGCATTTTATCTGCTTCAGGAGTCGGTCTGTTCTGAGACAGTGAGAGTAGAGGAAGGGGCAGATTCAGAGGAAGATTCACAAAGCTGTACCAACCACCGAAAAACAAATACCTTCAAATAAGTCATTGACGTTTCAAGAAAAATGGTATCAAGACTTTCCATGGCTACATTACAGTCCATAAGTGAAAGGGGTCTTATGTTTTTACTGCAGCAAATGTGTTTCAAACCAGTCCTCTTTAGGTCACAGACCTGATGCTGCTTTCGTTAGTACAGGCTTTAGAAATTGGAAGAAAGCCATTGAAAATTTACAGCACACCAGACCTCTCAAGCCCACCAACATTATGTGACTGTCACTGCACAACAGCCAAACCCGATCAGCGCCCAGTTATCTAGTGCATGGCGTAAACAGCAGGAGGTGGCAAGACATTGCTTGAGGAAAATTGGTAGCTCTGTGCACCATGTGGCAAGGCAAGGACAATCTTTAAGAGGCCATACTGAAGAAAGTGGGCATCTGTATCAGCTCATAAAAGAAGAGGATGATCCAGTTTTATTGAAAAGGTAAACAGATCGTGCCACTGCATATGTAAGCCCTAAACCACACAATGAAATCCTGAACCTTACGGCCAATACAATAATCTGAGCGATTGCAAGTGAGATTAGGTCTCCAGCCCGTTTAGTTTTTTGTAATAGTTGAAGGCACCCAGGATATTTCTGGTATTGAGCAGGGAAGTGTCTGTCTTCGCTATGTGGACCATGACCTTGTGCCACACAAGGAGTTCATCGGGTTGTACAGTTGATCAGAGACAACAGGCCAAGGCTGAGCCAGTGTCTGCTCTACGAGGGCAAAGTTATGATGGTGCCTCCAACAAGGCAGGAAAGTACAGTGGTGCACAGGCAGTAGTGATCCCTCTATGTGCATTGTGGGTCAATTTTATCCCAGGCTGGCTGCTCAGTCTCCCCAATGATCTGGCACGGCCTTTTTTGGGTCCATCAGTTGGCATCCTATTCAACCAGTCAGGAAAATTTAAGAGAATGTTTGAAAACATTGTTTCCTCTGAAAATGAACCCATCACCACATTGAATGTCCAACCTGGTGGACTGTGCGTAATTGTGCTATAATAGATGTGCTAGGGCAGTATGAGCGGGTCCTTGTTAGTCTAGAAGTGATGGCAAAATGTGCATCTAGGACCGCTTCAACTGCCAGTGGCACTTCAGTAAAGGTAAGACTGTGTTGGGTCTTACACTTGCTTCTGCTGTTGTTGCTCTGGTATGCAGGACGCAGT
>JAUYWG010000048.1:3571777-3592433 GCA_034779775.1 Enteromius afrohamiltoni
GCACTTCAGTAAAGGTAAGACTGTGTTGGGTCTTACACTTGCTTCTGCTGTTGTTGCTCTGGTATGCAGGACGCAGTAGATAGTGTACGATCCTACCTTCAGGGCAAAATAAATGACAAGAGCTATCTTGAATTGTCAGAAAAAGCTACATCATTGGTAAACTGCATCAAATTAGCTGACCCTATTGAGACAGCAAATTCAAGGCGTTTTGCTGGCAATGCAGTGGTCCATTCTTCAATGTATTGCATTGTGTGGAGGTTTAATTTGGTGAGCGTTTCAACTAAGACAGTCCAACATCTCTGTAAAGACGTTCATTGTTCTGCGGTGGCAGTGACATTTAATGCAATTTATTTTTAATTAAAGATTTTCAAGTCAGTGTCATTTAGTTCGAGGAAGGGCAAATGAGACCTGCAGAAACAGTGCAAGTGAACAGGGGTTTGGCTTTTAAATCTTCTAACGAACGTCAAGATAGTTATCAAGTAGACTCATGCAATTTGTGTTTTGTTTATCGAAATGTTTGTTAAGGGAACAGTATTTCAGTGGTGGTTTGTGAGACTTTCAGGAACCCAATGTTCCAGGATTGAGAAAGCTCCTAACACTGAACTAGAGAAGTGATTGAGACGCACACAGGAACAGAATACAGCTTGTGTAATTACCCACTTTAATGGCATAATACAACACTTATAAGCGGATTAAAATGATTTTCCTTGAATGATTCATTTAGACTGTTAATTTCTTACATCTGAAAAGTGCTATTTGCTAAACGTCAAGGAAATACCTGAGTGTAAAACCATTTCCGAAAGAAATATTTATTTTGATTCCTTCTTACCAGTAGTCCACCTGTAGGAAAATAACTGTAATGCATGAATTGTATTTCGCATGAAGAATGTAGAGTCTCCAATCACAACTGTAACAAACACAACGATATCTAAACCGCCTGCCAAGCGAACGCCCGCACAGCCTGGAAGATTTCAAGAGCCAAAAACCTCACTCACAAAACCAGTCTGTGATTACAACTGCTGTGTCTGTTCAGTGCGCCGATTCACGCAATAATGGTTATTATTTACACACAGACACACAGGTCTCCTCAGGTTCATGAATGAGAGTGACTGAGTCAGGGATCAAATGTACGATTACTCTGAAAGCACTCGATCAATTAAACACTGTCTTAAAATAATACAACCAATTAAACTATGAATAAAGCAAAATCTACTACATCCATTTACGCTGTAACTTCAGTGAGATTTCCATCTCCTGTCCAGAGGATGACCCATTAGAAGTGGTGTCTTGTCATTTCTAGAATCTGAATTATTGTGAACTTTTAAAGCTGTCCCAAGTCACTCACTCTTTCAGTTGTGACGGAGATTACAATGAAGGTTTTTACACATGACGGCGCATTACAGATTAAGAAGTCTGACAAAAACGTGACTGATCATAGCTACACCGATCAACAGAGCTAGATATCATGGCATGAATCGCTGAAGTACTGCTGGGAAGGGGCTGAAGGATGGCTTCTGCTTTACGATGTCGTGCCTATGTTTGCCCACTCGCTAAAAAATAAATAACTCAAAGTGACATTGTAAAAGCAAAAAGGTGTGATTTGCATTTGTTAATGTATACATCTATAATTGCGTAACTCAAACCTGTTAAAAATATTCACAATCGATTCATACTCAATTCAGTGCAAAACAAAAGAAATACATGTAAGGCATGACTCAAGAGATCAGACGTTATTGGCAGTATGTGCACAAACATTGGTATTCACAGAGGTGAGGAAGGCCGAAGACACCGGGAACGCAGAGAGAGCAGATGCTGGAAGATCGTACAGTTTCAGAACTGCTCGAAATAACATCATGATGCGTGCAAACCGGTAAAAGGTACTGTAAAACCTGGACATACGAGCTGGTAAAATACATCTAATGATTGAATGACTTTGGAGAGAAAAGGAGAGTGTCTGTCCCGATAGACTTTAGTCAGGATTTAATTAGTGACTATAGTGACTATAATGTTGTTTAACAACGTGCCGATGTACAGCTGATGAAACGTCTTTTAGTAGACTAAAAACTTGTCACTTTATCAAGTGCATGCCACATTTTGTGAAATTCAATACGTTATCTATCCTGACTAAAGTCTATGATGATGCTCAGACCAGGAATACATCACCCATAAAAGAAAACGCTTAACATTTACTCGCCCTTGTGTCATTCCAAACCCATGCAACTTTCTACAGTGAGCAGGAACTAGAAAGTCCAAAATGAACACAAAAAGTCCACAAAGTCTACTTTTAGGATACATTTATGATGCTTTTTCGTCCATTTGTGAAGCCTGAAAGACACTGAGTAGACACTATTAGTTAATGAAAGAAGGCTCTTTTATTCTTTAGAGAAGATGTTTGGAAGGACATGAGGGCGAGTACATTTGGATTTTTGGGTGAGCTGTTCCTTTAAAATAGAGGATATGATTTGCTAACAGCATTTAAGCAAAGTGGGTATAAAAATATAGGCATCTGAGACCCTGAATGACTGTGAGAAGCGTGACATGATCATTTTGAGCAAGACCATACTGTTAGCCACTTCTACCTGTGATTTATGTTTCTTTACACATTGAATCAGTGGTTCTCAAGCCTAGTCCTGGGGACCAAATGCTCTGTATGTTTCTCTTATCTGGCACTCTAACAAGCAGATGATCTGAGTCAGGTGTGATAAATAAGGGAGACATAGTCTGCGTCCTAACGTACTATCCATCCCAAATTCTATGATTTGAGTCATTTTCAATACTATTTAGGGCAGATAGGACGAACAGTATGCACACTGGGATACACACGATGATTCATGACACTTTTTTTGTCTAAATGGTTCCATGAAGAACCTTTCTGTTTCACAAAAGCTTCTTAGTGGCGAAGGAAGATCCTTCAGATTATAAAAAGGTTAAAGATGCTTCTTGACTGAATAGTTCTTTGTGGAACCAATTACAGTCTGCTGTGAAGAAGCACCCTTATTTTGTAAGCATGTACAGGTCCCGAGGACTGGAGTTGAGAACCACTGCATTAAATAAGAGGGCCGTAAAAGACACGTGTAGCTGTGGAGCAGAAAGAAAGAGCGCTATAGCAGGGTTTCCTTGTGATGCCGCATTATGTGTTGGTTCTTTTCTGACGGCCGCCTGAAACCCTTCTTGCAATAGTCACACCTGTGCGGGTAGTCTTTAGTGTGAATGGATATGACGTGCCGCTTGAAACCCGAAGCGTCCGTAGTGTTGTACTCGCAATATTGGCACTGATAGACCTTGCGACCGCTGTGCGTCTTCATGTGCTTCTTTAGTTCGTTCTGATGCCTGAATCCGCGCTTGCACCGCTTGCACTTGAACGGCAAGTCCTTGGTGTGAACAGACAGAATGTGGCGGCTCAACGCGAAGGGGTCCGACGTTTTGAAATCGCAGTGCCTGCACTGGTGCACTTTATTGCCCTTGTGTGTTTCTGCGTGCTTCTTCAGTTCGGAGGGCCTGTGGAAGCCCTTCTCGCACACGTCGCACTTGTGCGGGAAGTCTTTGGTGTGTACCGAGATGACGTGCCGCTTCAGGTCACTGGAGTTGGTGCTTTTGTGCTCGCAGTGCGGACACTGGTGAGTCTTGTGGCCCTGGAAGATCTCCGTGTGCCTCTGGAGCTCCTTGTCATCAGCGAAGGCCTGCGGGCAGTGGCCGCACTTGAAGGGCAGGTCGGTGCCGTGTTTGCTCTTTATGTGAGTCTTTAGGTTAGACTGGTCGGCGCAGCGGAAGTCGCAGTGCTGACAATGATAGGGCTTCTCGCCCGTGTGCGTCCGCATGTGCTTCTTGAGCTCCGACGGGTGCCGGAAACCCTTGGCGCACTCAACGCAGACGTGCGCAAAGTTTTTGCTGTGCACTGCCAGGAGGTGGCGGTTGAGGAGGCCCTGCTCGGCCGTCTCGTATTCGCAGTACTTGCACTTGTGCAGCTTGGGCTCCTTGTCTCGCAGGATGAGCTTGTTGGAGCTGAGCGGGCTGGCTTCGTGATAGCGCCGCGTGTACTCGGTGTACTCCGGGATCTTCTCACTCTTGATGATCAGCTTGTGGCTCTCCAGGTGGTTGTGGAAACTCACCTTTTTGTTGGTGGTGAAGTCGCAGTCGGTGCACTGGTACTTCTTCTTGAGCATGTGGTCCGGGTGATTCTTCATGTGGCGTTTCAGGAAGCCCCGGGATTTAAACTTCTTGCCGCAGATGTGGCAGGGGTAGACAGTCAGGGGCTGCCCGTCAGGACCGATGATTACAGCTGAAACAGAACGAGAACTTTATATTAACAAACTAAAATTCTGCAATCTATCAGAACACCAAGTTTGAAAGTAAAACATTTTTTGTGTCTGTGTGAGATGAACACGAGGTTTCAGTCTTCTAGCTGATAATAACAATAAGTACCACAAGACTGTTATGGAAATACGTTTTTTATAACTAGGGATATCCCGATCGCGATCCGCCGATCTGTTTACAGCTGATTACAGGACTGTGTTTACTGACAAAAAGCACAAACAAATTGGCTGGTCGTGATCGGGACATCCCTAGTTATGACCAACTTGATGCCTCAACTGTATCTTACTGTTAAAGATTGCTCTAAAATGTAAACTGGAAAAGCTTAAAAATGCATGAAAAGGAGAACCAAAGATACTAAAGATGATTAACCACAACGTACAGTATACTGGATGTTATATGTTACACTTGTTATCGGCAGTGCCACATGCCCGTGTCCGTTTGTTCTGCTGTACACAGAGCTCACACACAAGAAGCTCCCTCTTCATAGAGCTAAACACACAATTCGGTTACATTAAAAATAGTCATATACATATTTAGAGTATTTTTTTTCTGCAGTGGCCTAAATAATTGTAAACAGTAAAAATGCCTTTAAAGTCCTGCGTTTACAAATAGATAATAGATGGATAATAATAAAATATATTTAATAAAACAAAACGTCATTATTTTTGTTTGTGTAGTATTTGCTCAAACATTGGTGTTTGTTAGGCTACAGCTAATCATTTTACATTAAAACAATTAAGTGTTGTTAATTCTGTTCTCAATTCGTTTTTTTATTATTATAATTTTTTTATATTAAAAACACAACGAAAAGTACCGAATTGATAAGTGGAATCAATAAAAGTAGTAATAATACCGTTAAAACCTTAACGATACCCATCCCTAATTGTGTCTAGTAGGATATTATTCACTCCTGTATGGGACGCATAAATAATATTAGTTTTTGTTTGTTTGTTTGTTTTTTAATTAACTGCAGGTTTTCTTAAAAACACATTTAAAAGGGCAAAATGAATACCTTGTTAATATCAATGACTTAAGTTGCTTAAGTTACAGTACTACTTTTTTGACAGCTTTTTATAAAGAATCCATTATTACACAAAACAACGACAAACACAGTGATTTTGCTAGGTGCTTGAGTAAAAGACTTATACAGTCTAACTGTGACAGATGAAATATTAGGAAGACTTTTTCTCTCTTCTTGAAAGAGCACACACTGACGAGCCCAGGAACATGTGTGTTCAACTTCAGTTCATGTTCATTTAAAATGTTTCTAGCACTAGCACTAGATCATACCTGTCTGGCACTGGCGTGTCTCTCCTCTCCTCTTCTTCTTGATCTTCTGTTTAAGTGCGCGGCTTGTGCTGATGCTGTCAGTGATCTGTAGGTAGGGAGTGGCTGCACCATTCTTACTTTCAAGACCGCTTCCTGTGAGAAAAGCCATGAATGTAAGGGGTCTGGATTGGACTTTTACACGCTGTAAAAACACTAAAAGGAAAGTGCGTAAGATGACCAAACTGAAGAGTCTGTCATTAATTATTGCAGGGTTTCCTAGTCGTGATTTATAATTCAGCAATAATTCAATGGTAAAAATGTTAAATGAAAAAAAAAAGAAATGGGATTTCAATCAATACATTAAATTGCAAAAGGCTGTGATTCAGTTTAAAGTAAAGCTACAGAGACAATACAAACACTACTTCTGTTTGTTTGGCTTTCTAAGTCTAAAAGTTTGTTTGTTTGGGTTTTTTTGGAAAGATTGAAAGTGAACATCCTCAAAAGCCACTTTTATAATTTATAATATATTCTTCTGTGAATATATATATATATATATATATATATACACACACACAATTTTAGACCAATTTTTCTATATTGTAAAAAATAAATTGTATTTAAATATTTTATATATATCTAAAAAATAAACAGCACAATAACTAAAGACATAGTTTTCCTATAAAGCCATGTCTTTGTCTGCCTGTAACAAAGTAAGTGAAGGACCGTAAGCAGTCGCCCAGGCAGCAGGAACAAAGGTCTTGTTAACCGGTGCGTCCTCCAGCTGCGCTTCAGTGATAGCGGGAGCTTCTTCCTCTCCGACTATGACCTCCATGTACACCTGGTCAGTCATCTCTGAGCAGTCTGCATTCAGGAAAGAGAACAGCATGAACATCTCTGAGCCGCTGCATGCACCTGTTACTCTCCTTAAAGAGACAAGGAGAACTCACTGATGTCCTCCTCTCCTTGGCTGACGTCCTTTACAGCCATGTAGACCATCTTCTCTCTGGGCAGCCTGCCTGAACCCGCCGGCTCCAGAGCGGTGTGGCCGTTAGGAAAATCACTCTCTGCCACCACCTCTGTGCTGCCTACAACACAATCCACACAGAGTCATTACAGTCACTTTGAGAGTCAAAAAACATACACCGGAAACACAAAATTAACCCTCGTGACTCCTAGCAGAACACTATTATCTGTAATCCAGAGCCCAGAGTGACTGCTCATTTTAGTGAGTGACCAGTTCACCGAATCAAACTGAACCTTCTGAAAGTTTCTAGCTGGAGTAGCACAGATCAGCTCCTTCGACACAAACTGAGTCCAAGTCCCAAAGAATCATTCAGCACTCACTGTACTGAGGAAACGCTTTGACTCGGACAAACGACAGAAGAGCCGCTGACATGAGCATGTGTGCACCAAGGGGGTTCTTAAGGTCTTTATGGTTCCTTGTGGTTTATATAAAATGGTAAGGGACGTGATGGTTTCCTGTACTAGGAATCTGTGCACACACCTGGAGCAGTTGGGGGATCGGTGCCTTGCTCCAGGGTCTCACCTCAGTCGTGGTATTGCGTTGGTTATTCACTCCCAGCCACCCACACACCCACCTGGGACTCGAACCAGCAAACTTCGGGTTACAAGTCCAACTCCCTATCCCTTCGGCCACGACTGATAAGCTAAAGAAAACTTTGGTTTAGACATGTAATACACCCACGTTGCACATCATTACAGTGTGTTTAAATACTTTGTGTGTATATATCTGACGCCATTGCATGATTACATAAATGACCTAGTGAACTGAACCAGTTTATAGTTCCCAGACCAATCGTTTCATTTCATAGGCCGGCCTCTCGGTTGGCCTAAAGCCCCGTTCACACCAAGCACAATAACAATATAGTTCTACAAATCGTTCTCAATGTTCAAGAATTGCAGCGTCCACGCCGCAACTATAACGATAAAGGACAGAGAAACAATATCGTTGGAATCATTTTCAGAAAAAAGGAGGTGAACAACAGAAACATTGACAACCAATCAGAATCCATCCCGCTATCACACGCTTGACAATTTTAAATGGCAGACGCACTTAAGCCAGAATAAACCGACGATATCATCCGCTGTGTGGACGCAAATATAATTGCAGTTATTGCTATCGTGCTTGCTGTGAACGGACCTTAAGAGTGAGTTTAATAACAATTCATCATTTTTGAATGAATGATCCTTTAAACTAGGTTACTGCCCTGTTGGTGTTTCTTTCAAATCCCTAAAGTGAGAGACAATAATAGTGACTGCACGAGTAGCAGCATGGAATGTAGGGCTGAAAACATTAGTCAACATTATTGTCAACAATAAAAAATTGCGGTGATGTAGCGCAAGAATGCAATCCAGCCCATGTGGATGCAATCTGAGAGAAGACACAGCGCTTCAGAGCAAACGCCGCAGAACTTGAAGCTGCTTTTGGATGAATATTTTTTTTGTTAAACGAGGCATGGACACATGTTACATTGCACCCCATAAAATCAACCAAACCCTTTAAATATGGACAACTGCTGCGATAAACTAAACAACAAGACCTGACAGCGATGAGAAAGCACAGCACCAGCTCTGCAGTTTGATACTTCAGTACACGTCGACATTTTTAAATAGTACTGTATGCAGTAGCCTTAAATAAAGCAGCTTTATAGTATTAAACATTCAGTTAGAATTACAACTTGACTTTCTGTTATAAAGCAGAGGTAAAAAACTAGAGGTAACATCTTTTTATTAGTGCAGAAAAATCATTGATTATCCTTCTAATAATCATTAGATTCGTTGCAGCCCTAACGCAATCAGCTTGAAGCACAGACGTGAAACGAGTTCCTTACCTATTTCCACATCTTCATCTCCATCTGCCTTAAAGATGTAGACTTTAATGACCTCCGAGCTGAACTCATCCTCTTTCGAGCCATCGTCATCCTGGCCCACGTCTGTGGTGATCTTTAAAGGAGCTTCTCCGATGTCCAGCTTTTCCCCAACCTCATCCACTGCAAAGAAGTCAAACATCAGACTCTGCTGCGGATCCAAGCAATCCATGCAACAGCAAACTCACAGGAAATCATGAGGTAGTCCTCCGAAGTGCTCTTGACATCCTCCTCCTCCTCATCCTCCTCGTCGTCTGCTTTAATGGTGACGTCAGACGGCATGGTGTCGTGCGCCTGGATGACCGTCTCCGTGTCTGTCACCATGACCTCTGCGGACACCAGGTCGTGGTCCAGCGGGCTCTGATCGTGAGAAGACATGAGGTCAGCCACAAACACCTGATTGGGCACCGCCTCCTCGATCAGGTCAGCCGTGCCGTCCAGAGCCTCTTGGATGGCCACCTCGGCCCCCAGGATGGACTCGGACATGATCACACCCTCGCTGGTGATGACGTCCTCGTGACAGATGTCAGGCCCCTCCACCACCTCCGCCTCCAGGCCAGTCTCCAGCATGATGCCCTCGTCCGTCACCACATCCGTCACCATCACGGCCTCCGGCACAGACACCACGATGTGCTCGCCGTCGATGTGTGCCAGGCCGCCCATCCCTGCAAATACACAGAGGAGCATCTCAGTGTGTGTCTGGACATACAGTCAAACCAAAACTGATTCAGACACCAGATATATTTGTTTTTACTAGCGACACTATCCTTAATTCACATAGGGGAGGATAGAGAGATAAAGTGAACTTTGACATATTATACCCAATAATTCCAGCAAAACTGAAAAATTTGTTTCAAATTTGTATTATGTTATCGTGAACTTAAATTTAATAACTGAATTCATTATATCAAAGTTATCAAAGATTATCTAGATGAATTTGTTCAGAAACAGCTTGAGTTCTTGTCATATTTATTACCAACAATAGGTGTCTGAATAATTGTGGTTTGGCTGTGCATGTGTGGCTTCTCAGGCAAAGACTCGAAAAACAAGAATGACACAGTGGTGATGTTCGGATATTAAGTGTATTTTTAAACACACTTGTTTACTTCCCCAACTCTCCGAACTCAAGATCATTTTAAAGAGGATGCACATTTCATCTTCAACCACGGAAATCACATGAAAAACCACCTGGTGGAAAACAAATACTTTTCAAATGAAAATTACTATTATAACAAATGTATGCAATCATAGCAAATCTTGCAATTTCAGGAACAATTAGTCACTCCTATCAGGACCATTTTGAAAAGTATGACGGTTTAAGATCTTGGGTGAGCTAATCCTTTGCTTCTGTACACACAGCACGGTTAAGTGAGAGCAAAATGAAATGTACAGAAAATTTAAAAAGTAAATGAACTGTTTATTTACATCAATCAAAATACAAACTGTGCCGTATCCTTTGGCAGCTGGAAGTTGAAAAAACTGGTGAAAACACATTCAGTGCAGTGACTTAAACCTGACCAAGTATCGTCTAATTAGTTGACTCACTATTCGGGTGACGGTACCTTACCAAAATCTGGCATTATCATTGTATGGGGCATTTTTAAATCCTTGTGAAGCTCCAGGATCCCTCCACCTTGATCCATAATCTATGACTGTTCCACAATCCTGTAAAACAGACAAGTAATTGCAACAAATAAAGGACTGCTGTGTGGCAGTCAGCATTTGAAGTGGAGCAGAAAAGTTAATTGACGTTGTCCTTAGACTAGAATGCATCTTGCTTGCGGCCAGGTTTGATGAAAGGTTTTGATTCACTTCAAATGTTGACTAGTGTACATTATATATCTTTTTTTGTTTGTTTGTTTGAATGCAATTAGTCAGTCGACAGCACCAATAGACACACCACATGACAGGAAATCCATCACAATGAATTCACATGAATAGGCCTACTCATAACAATTCATTAATAATCACCTCTTCCTTTCAAAATATAGGCACACGAGAGTAAACGCTTGCAATGCTGTTTAACAAACCTTCACATTTGACAGTAGTTCCCTTCACGTAAAAGCATCACAAACATCAAGCAAATCTGTGAATCTGGCATCTGGGAGGAAAGTGTCTGAAAGAAACCATGAAAGAAACATGTTTAGAATAGTTCCCAAATAAAATAAATACAGGGAGTAAAAAAAGAATATCCTAAAGCAAAGATCACTGCATAGCGGCAAGGCGGCAAAAGACACTTTATTTATTGTCGTAAATAAATGTATACATGTATATGTGAGCCAGTTTGTCATTTAAAGGTACTGTATGTAGGATTGACGCCGAGTGGTTGAACTAGGTATTGCAGTTCAAATGTAAAATATTGGAGATGGTTTTTTCCACCCGGCCCCGACAGCAACTAGAACGAGCGCAAGGACGATGGGATGCAGAGCAGGCAACCTGGATGACGAAACACTACTGACTCCGTGATTGGGAGATAGATGGAGGGTGGAGCTACAGACCAAAACAAAACATGACAACACAGACATCAGTTGAGGGCTGCAACTGCGCTCTTTAAACCAGAATACCCAGGCTGTACTACTACTGAGTACTTTTAATTAACATGTTTTCTTAATGCCTGTTGAACATAACGGAGACATTTTATGATTTTCACAATACATTTCTTACATACGGTTCCTTTAAAAAGTTAATTGTGACAAAGAATTCTTGCCATTATAGATCAGTGATTAAAACGCTTTTATTTACATTCTGTATAAATGCAGTAAAACAACAACTGAATTAATAACAGTTAATTAAAACAGTAGGGTTAATACTACATTAGACATAATAACAACTTGAGAAATATAACAATGCTGTGAGGGGATTTCCAACATGACGTCATTAATGTCTATTTGAAAAGAAGTTTAGAGTCCCTGAACAGACGAAGGTAAATTTAATATAAAAAGAAATGCTTGTAACGTCTGAGATATCGCTGTCAAGACTGAGCAGGGCAGTGATGATGATGATGATGATGATGATAGACTAGTCAAACCATACCGGCGGGGAGTTTACGAATCCTACTACGACAAAGGCTGGACTTATGAATGTTAATGACGTCCATTCCGCACGTCAGAACGACCTTATTAATATTCATGAGGCCAGCCGTCGCCATAGTACTATTCGTAATTGAGCATAACCGGTCCGTTCGTGATAAGAGTTTCTTCAAAACAAAGTTACTATAGATGCAGCGCCTTGGTACAATTAGAAACACACACAAAATACAATATTAGGGTGTAAAATCCACTTTAATATACCCGAAGAAACCAGTTCATACGCAGTTAAGCTTGCGCAAATCCAGCCGCGTTACTGCGCCATCTTGCCCTCCGCCATTACACTACATGCTAAACGGCTAATAGCATTAGCTACCTAATATGTCAACACGTGAAAGACAACAAATCAACCCCGAATTCAACAAAAACGTGACGCCCAGGTGTACTTTCTGCATTTCCTTCGTACGTGACTGATTAGTGCGCCGAAAGCGAGGCGCGTGGTCGCTGTAGGGACTCGTTTTGGCGCGAGCGCTGGGCGCTTCCTCGCTCGAGCGCAACGCAGGCCGACAGGGCCGCCGGCGACCGTTTCACAGACCTGTCGCACAAATCCAAAACGCTTTACCTGCTCCGCGACGGCCTTCGGAGCGTTGAAGAGTTTCGGATTCCCGCGAATCTGTCGTAATTTATTATAGTTAATTTTCCAACGGTAGCACTACTGCGGCCTGTACATTGAGGATCCCCGAACGCTCTTTTCCAGGCCTGAGCCAATCACGCGCCTCGATTCGTTGCCTTAGCCAATCAGAGCACTCGTTTCTAAGCCTCAGCCAGTCAGATCGCTCGTTAACAACAGCAGAGGGAGGGGCAGAGCGAACGCGCGGCACGCTTTTACGTCACCTCATACGATAACATTGCGCTTTCTTCCGAAATAAGTTGCAGCGCAATTAGCCTTGTGCTGTATGAATACTATTTACACATTCAAACAAACACATGTACTGCAAATACATTCTGCCTTCTTTTGACAAGCAAAGGAGGTTCCATGGAATAAAAAGGCATCTGTTTATTGCTGAAATTGATTTATTATTTTCTGAGGCACTCCATTATCATTGCATACTCATATTTCCATTTATTTCACTGGCTTAGTGCATATTTAAAACTAGACTATACAGGCATCAAAATTTCCAGATGGAGTGAAAGTGTGGTAACTTCAAGCACTCTGAGTTAAGGAACAGTGTTGCAGTAGTAATGCACCTTGGCACATTGCTGTGATCCCCATTAAAATAAAAACAATTAAAATAATTTCCTTCTCTGAGGTCAATTTGTGTGAAAACTATTGCGGTGTCTTGACGATACAAAACAGACAAATGTCTTTCTTTACAATACAATGCCCTCAAATTAAAAATGATCACTTTTTGTTTTTCACAAATAAAAACCATATATCCTTCATTTCTAAAAATAGATAAACATGCAAAATCAACATCAGGTTACTCCAGCATTTAGGAATTAAATTCCACACATTGTTTCACAAAAACAACAAGTATTACAGGACATTAAACCTTTTTCATTATTTTAGTTCGATTTTTTCATACTTCCCCATTCTCATGAAAATAAACGTATATTTGATATCTGAAAATCAAGCAAATATTACAATTGGTTGTAGTCTCTGAAGTCAAACTGTGTCCAATCCATTCTTCCTCTTATTAAGGGGGATCCAGTATTAGGGACTCTGTGCCATGTCTTTCTTCGTAGTTTCTAGTGTGAGGAAAACCGCTCTCATGGCTTCAGTAACATCCCTCTTTCCAGGATTCATCAGCGATGGGAGCGCACGGTTTGGTCATTCCCAGTGATCTGCTACAGAGAAAAAGGAACCTCAGTTTCACAGAGCCTTCTCAATGTCTACAACCGAGAGCATCGCTTATGGTCAGAAGGTCCGCTGTTACGAACACTTCAACGAATCAGTGAACGAACATTTGCAAACAGTGGCACAAGCTTATGTTAAAGAGTTCGTTCACTCAAAAGTCTTTTACTCATCTTCGAAGCATTGTAGGTGCATGTGACTTCCCTCTTTCAGATGAATCCAGTCCAACTAAACATTGTCCTGGCACTTCTAATCATGGCAGAGGTCGGGTGGTTCCCTTTAACAGTCTAAAACAGGGGTGCCCAACTCTCCCCCCAGAGACACGCGAGGGACATGTTATTACATTGTGTGCACTTTATTTCACGTGTTTTAGACTGTTTAAGGGAACCACCCCACCTACTGCAATGATACAGCTTAGAAGTGCCAGGACAACTTTTAATATTTCTCTGATTGGATTCGTCTGAAAGAAGAAAGTCACATACACCTAGGCTGCTTCGAAGGAAAGTAAAAGACTCATTTTCATTTTTGGGTGAACTAACTCTTTAACTACAGCTGTGATTAGAAGCATTGTTTCTTGTATGACATATGGGCTCAAATAAATATGCTATTGAGCACAATTAGCCAGCTAACAAGCAGTAGGGCTGTGCAATACGTATCGATTAATATAGCAGTAAATCTCCATCAGCCGTTTCACACGGACCTCCACTTATTACACAGAGCTGTAGAACATCGCGCTCAGTTTCGTGGGTGATTCACTGGCGTAGCTTGTCACCGATCTGTGGCTCTGTGTATTAAGTGGCGGTCCATTTGAAACAGCTGATGGAGATTTTAGAGACCTTATATATTGATCGATACATATCGCCAGCCCTAACAAGCAGTACAATCTAAATATAAAAGCATTTTAATCTATGTATTTTAGCAATAAGCACCATTTTTGAAGAGTACGAATGTGCACAAATACCTAAGGGAACCCTGGAGCACGACATAAGAGGGAACCCACGGTGAATCAAACATCAAATAAAGCAAAATGACAGGAAAAAAAAAAAAAAAAAGTAAATTAGTCATCAGGTGCCATGTTCAACACAGCAGTATCTTACAGATCTCTAATCAGTCAAACAGCAGAAGTTATTGCTCCAGCACATGCGTATGACATTAGTCAACGGTCTTATGTTGTTGAACTGATGGGGTTGAAATGACGGAAATGTGACGATGTTTGGGAAACAGTCGAGACTAGCTAGTTTGTTTCCACAACAGTGCATCACTCTGTAGTGGTTAATGAGCGAGTTACATCGCTGGACTCACCTCCTGGGCGTCTGTGGAAGTCTGCCTCTGGACGAAGGTGAAGCGGGTGTCAGGCCTCTTCCTGGCGTCTGCCGGGTGACAGCAGCGGTCCTGGAGCCGGAGTATGACGCCCCATTGTTGGGGCCGGGTGACTGCACCCTCCTCAGCCCCCCCTGGGCACTCGCTGGTCCTTTGGCCTGCTGCCGCAGCGCAGACATGGAGCTGACGGGGCTTAGGGCTTTCATGGGAGTCCTCAGATAGAGAGGAGACTGGCCATCAGCCCTCATCCTCCCAGATGATACACCTACAAGAGCAACCATTCACAAACATTCATCTAAAATACACAGCAATTACATCGATATTGAAAATATACAAGACGATGCGTTTTACCCAATGATCTGAATTTTACAAAAAGTGTAAGAGAGACTTCCACAAAGAAAACACTCCAAGAAACCGACTCATAACTGTAGGGACAGAATCACAAGTCCTTATTCTGTCTTTATATTTTCAGTAAGAACATTTTCCCATCAGTTTCTCCCTTTATAAACCCTGCTCTGTTCCTCACTATTGACCTGGACCTTTGGAGGCAAACGCTGAGCTGGAAGATGCCTTTGGCTTTGGTGAAATACTCAAGAAAAGCTGGATGCCATCTGACGAACAAGCTTCCATCCAAGGCAACAGTCTCAAAGAGAGTGACTGAAGACATTCCCAGAGAAAAACCTGGGGCGACCTCCAGGAGAGACTGTGTGTAAAAGATCTTATTCTCCGCACTCACAAGAGAGCGCTCAATCAGGCTAGGAAACATGATAACACAGCAGCCCCAGGACATCCAGAGAGAAGAAAGATTGAAGATGAAAGATTCAACACAAGATGGACTCTTCCTAGACTGCTTCGAAGAGACCAGAGCTGAACATCGAGCACAATAACACTGCAATGTCAGTCTTGTTTGGTTCTAAACCGAGCTCCCAAAGGACACGAGCTGGCCGTAGGCGGAAACTAACACACATTCATGTCACACAACTAATAGTAAGAGAGATGAAATCAAACCACACTTCACACAGGGATGATGTAGGCAGGTTT
Source organism: Enteromius afrohamiltoni (assembly GCA_034779775.1). Lineage (NCBI taxonomy): Eukaryota > Metazoa > Chordata > Actinopteri > Cypriniformes > Cyprinidae > Enteromius > Enteromius afrohamiltoni. The sequence continues at coordinate 3,587,491 of JAUYWG010000048.1, forward strand.
TAACACTGTAGCACTTCTGCTTCCATTGTTATTTAAGTCATTGGGTGTTTGGTTAAACGCCTAAACCAAGTCCCACGAACACAAGCAAAGACATTTAAACATGGTTTCATTTACTCACTAGTCAACTAGGAGTTTAAAGGCCAAAGTGTACTTCTGTTTTTACGCATCCGTGAGGGTGCGTGTACAGCGGTAACGCAAATTTCATCACCAGAACAGTATGTACACCATTCCATTTTTGTAACCCACTTATAGTTTGTATGTGCAGGACACGTACGTGCATTGCTTCGGTTTTGCACCAATCAGTTGTTCCACAAGGTGGCAGCGCTGACCCGGGCCGATGTTTCACAGTATAAAACAAACAAACGTAACAAATACAGACTGCAACAGACGAGTGTGCATTGACAAGCACAAGAGCCGCATCTCCTGTCGCTTTCTAGAGTATAGAGCACCTGCCTGCATTCACGTACACCTCAAACAGACAATACTTTGAAAAGCCGTGCGTATTACTGTGTGCGTACACTAGTGTGCATTAAAAAAAATAATAAATTACTTGTCACACAAAACATGTGCTGGTCAAACCATTCACACGCTTCTTTGTTAACTGGCCAAAAACATGGATATTTCATGAAGAAACCAATGAGACCAGCAGCTCTTCCTCTACTTCATTTGTGTCCTCGGCAAGACTTTTGCTTGAGCGCCACCAAGCCGTGTACCGTTTAAACGCTGCGTGTCAAACCAAAAAAAAAAAAAACAAAGACAGAGGCGTTGATATAGTCTCCACCATGGATGAACTAAATCCTGAACGTTTGACACATAAGGCACACAAAATGGGAAAGGCTTTAGGAGTTTCAAAGCGGGGATGATTGATGGGATGATTCTACAGGATTTCTAGATTAGTAGCACGTTCTTCAATGGTCCATCTGGAAATGAAACCATTGTGACGCCAAACGAAGAAAGCCATCACTGTTTGCAGCTGTGAAATTGAGTGCTGAACTAAACACGGACATGAACTTAACATTTTCACACCCCAAAAACATGATGCTGAACAAATCTGTGATTGTCTGTGAGCTGTCTTTCTGATGGCCTCTGAAAGCTGTGGTTGAGTCCAGGCCATCTGCTGTCGATCTGAATGTCCAGCTACACACAGCTTGTGTGACGGTGACGCTAACTTCTCAAACTACCACTACAGGTTCAACAGGTTTTAAGAACAGACTAACGGCATGAAAGAGAGATAAAGGATGGTGACGGGAGAAGAAACTGACCCAGCAGTGTATTGTCACGTCAACAATGGTTTAGAGTAAGGGAGTGATCACACAGAAACCAGACACACACACCACATCTGTCCATGGGGTTATGGACGCTGGTGATCTTGAGAGTGTGTGTTAAAGGGTTAGTTCACCCAAAAATGATGACTCTTTCATTAATCCGTCAGGTCGTTCTGAACCCATAAGACCTTCATTCATCAGCAACACAACTGAAATGTTCCCAGACCCAAAAACACAGCAAAGGCTTCAGGAAAACAGTCCGTGTGTCATCAGGAGTTCAACCCTAATGCTATGAAGCTAAAAGAATACTTTTTTGTGTGAATAAAGATATTTCTGTTTTCTTCGTTGGGTAAGAGAGCTCTTGGGACTTCATCATAAATATCCTAATTTGTTGTCCGAACACGAAGGTCTTACGGGTCTGGAACAACATGAGGGTGAGTAATGAATGCCACAATCTCTATTTTTGGGAGTACTACTTCAAGCGGTCCTGAGGACTGAAGAGGGGTGAAGGTGAAGGAGCGGGGTACCAACCTGTGGGGGACTGGGGCAGACGGGACGTGCGGTTGCCTGAGCTCTGTAGGTTAGCCTCCATGCTGCGGCTGTTTCTGACCGCCTCCAGAGACTGCAGGCTGCTGCGCGGGGTCAGGTTAGGCATGCTGTGCCTGAGCTCCTCTGAAACCACACACACACCTGCTTAACACACTCACAACACTCCAGAGAGAGGGAAGCATGCAGAGTCCTCTCCCCTCCACACAAGTCAATCAGCATCAGAGGGGATGTGCATCATGCAAGGTTTAATTAAACGATCTGGTCACATGTGACTTTAGTAACAGTGCTTTATTGCGAGCTGCAGCTTTGCAGTCAGATCCACCAGAGTCAATAACAACATCTTCACAAAGCTGTGCTGATATGTGCCACAAGGTGTGTCCAGATCAGAGGCTTTCAGCTCCATTTTATCCTCAGTTCTTCTAGGCTTTAGTAGCGGTGTAATGGTACACAGAATCTTCAGTACGCATGTGTACCAAACAAATACAGAATAGCTTTAACCACCGCACAAGTGGAAAGTATTTGTTTTATATCGGTTTCAAAAGCAGTAAGATCCACCCTTCATCTTTACGACTAGTTTTAGAATTCTGTTTTAAAACCTAATGCCTCATGCAACCGATGTTTCAAACACATCAATAAAACAGCTTGTGAACAAAATGTTACATAGCATTTCATTCACCTCGGGCAAGTCATCAGTGTGCACTGCATGTTAGTTCACTAGAGAAGTCAAGTCTAGAGGAGCATTTCACAAAATGTGAGTTATGACACCATTCAAACTAATATGTTTCAACAAACAGCATTGAGTGCAATTTACATGTTTGCATACAATGAGATGAGCGTTTATTATATTTAAAAATGCATTCATTTATGTCCTGTTGTTGAGTATAACCATATCATGATATAAAAGGTTTTACAATATTTCAGAGCTGAGGCAGATGTTTATACCCGAGAAAATTCATTAAAGTGTACAGTAAATTAAACTTTCGCCCTGCTGTCCTGAAGCCATACCGAAGCATGATATCAAAACGTCATGTGTGTGTACCATTACACCCCAGTGTTTAGGAATAAAAATACCTCTCCTGCTCTCAGCTTGTTATTTTCTGATCACCCAACAGGTGATTTCATCATTACTGTGGGTTCATCATTACTGTGGGTATAATAGTTCATTTAATGCACTATAATGCATATTATATAAAGGCTTTATGTAAACTATTGCTAAATATTTTAATTATAGAGATTTTAACATCAGTAACTTTTCGGCATTTTAGTTAAATGTCCCTTGAAATTTGTGTTTTTGACAGACTGAACATGAGGACGGGAAATTGATTCAGTTATTTATTTTAGCCAATATGTGACCCTTTATCATAAAACCAATCAAAAGCATCTTTGTTAGTATAGGACAATATCTGGCTGAGATTCAGCTATTTGAAAATCTGAAATATGTATATAATATAATATAATATAATAATAATAATAATGTAAAAATTGCCTTTACAGTTTCCAAAAGAAGTTCTTTGCAATGCAAATATCTTCATGGACCATGTTCGCTTAAAATCCTAATGACTTCTCGCATAAAACAAAAATCAGTAATTTTGCGACTTAAGACTGGTTGTGTGATCCAGGGTCACATATTTTAACGTATCAGAGCAAATGTCATTAGCCAAGTTCAGAAACATAATGTAAAGATCTGAAAACACATGATAATTCTTGGTTCTACAACAGCATTAATGGTCACTGGATGATCAGGGCATCCAATCAGCATCACAATCAATTCTGCTGAACAAGTAATTTGTGTTTGATTTGCTGTGTGCTGGACAGTGCCTACCCTCGGTCCTGGGCCCCGGGCCCTGCAGCGAGCGGCGGGACATGCGCGGGCGGCTGTACTCGGCCAGTTTGCTGGGCGACAGGCAGCGAGGCGAGCCGTGGGGCGAGGGTGTGTAGCGCTGGAGCCTCTGGGGCAGAGAGCAGCACTCGTCCTCCTCGTCCTCCTGACTGTAGGAGTCCAGCTCCTGGTCACTGTAGGTGCCTCGACGCAGAGACTGCAGGGAGGCCGAGGAGCTGCGGCGCGAGGCAGAGGTCGAGGCGTAGTCCTGACGCAGACCTGAAAAACACCAACAAATGTCACGCTGCAGGACATAAAGCTTAAGATTTTTTGGTTAAAAACAACCCGAAATCAATTTCTCAGCAAGTACATAACCAGCCAGTGTTCAAAACTATTGTCTATTGTAAGAATTGAGGATCCTGCTGGAGGCAGATCATTTAAAGCCTTTTAGATATTTTATTAAAAAAAAAACAGGCTTTTTTGGTCACCATTAACTTCCATAGTATTTTTGCCCTACTATGGGAGTCAATGGTAACCCAAAACAGCCTGGTTACAACCCTACTGAAGAAATATCTCCCTTTCTGTTCAGCAGAGCAAAGAAACTCACACAGGTTTGGTAAATGATGGCAGCCTTTTCATTTTTGGGTCAACTATTCCTTTAAGCATTATTTTGATGGAGGATAGTAAGCCAGAAAAGACTGTGTGTTTATGAGACACGTGACTGAAACTTGTGTTTTTAAAAAAACTATTTGAAGGAAGAAAAATTTGTTTGGAATAAACTAATTCTAATGTGAAATTCTTTTGTGCCCCTGACCATCCATGTAAAGATGGTAATTCTGCACATAACTGCAATTGCAGGTTTCCTAAAAGAGATGGCGACAGAGCTGAAATACATCAGTATTATTATTACAAGTCAAAGCAAACATGAATGTCAAAAAACAAAGCCTGGAAGTTAGTATAGTGCCGATGCATTTAGGATTTGGAAGTATATTTGAGTATTTATCCCCAAGTTAGGACTGTCAAGCAAACATTAGAATTTCAAATAAATTTGAATTTTGCATTTGAATTTAGGTGTGTGTCACGCAGCCAGTGAGTCTTGCTGACTGTATGCTTTGGTCAAGCGGCGCGGCAGAAGCACCAGTGTCATGCGCAATAGTTTCGATGTCGAGTCTATTTTTGCTGCGGCGCTTACGCTGAATTAAAGTGACAATGCTGAAGCCAAGCTGTTCACAACGAAGGCATATTTTTTTAATGAAGGCATTTTTTAGAGGGACATCTATCATCGCTGAACTCTTTTCAAAAAATTTGTT
>JAUYWG010000048.1:3592533-3609344 GCA_034779775.1 Enteromius afrohamiltoni
TTCTCCATGCGCTGTCTTGTGGCCTGTGCTCTCTCACCATAGTTTGATGGACACAGTTCAAGTGTCCATCACAGCCCAGGCTCTACAAAACAAACAAAAAAGTCTGTGAATCAAAGTCTGTGAAAAATCCAACTAGTGAGAGAGTAGTATTCAAAATTAGAATCAATGTATCCTAAATTGTATCATGCCTATTGTGCTTTGTAAGTTAGATAATTTTCAAAATACAAACATGAACCAAATTAATTAAAGTGCCCCTATTACGCCTTTTCAAACATGCAGTGTGTCGTGTAGCTGTATGTGAACATAAACTATCTACAGTTGTGACACTAACAGTGCAAGATAAATAAAGTTATTGTCTTTAAATAAAAGAGTCAGCTCACATTCGCCTAAACGAGTCGTCAGCAACTTGAATCTTTCTCTGTTACCGAGCCATGTCACTAGCTAACATATTAGCATAATGTGTGCCCACGTTCTGTTGTGAACAGCTTGCCCCGCCCCCAAACATTACAATTTCCACATAGATTACATCATGTGAAGACGACGCAGAATTTGTTTTGTATGCCCTTCTGAAAGATGAATCTACAAAGAACGAGTGACTATTATTCATTTTTTTAACAGCACCTCTGCGGTACAGTCTCTTGTTGTGTTCGCCTCATTTTACTGATGACTGCTTTTCCAGTCTTTGAGTACAACGTGATATTCACCAAACGCTTGACAGATGGATCAGAGCCCAGTTTATGTTTTCTTGCCATCGTATTTGTGTACGTGATTTTGTGTAACAACCCCGCACATGTCTTGGTAACCAGCTAGCTTGCGATTCTATAGTTCTGTTGTTCAGCTGTGGGGCTGTAATGAAGTCTAAACATTGTGATAGATGCAGCTTGACTGTCTGTCGGGGAAGACGCAGGTATTTCCCTGCTGTTTGGTTATGCTCTACAAAATGCTTAACGTCATGCGAGCGCCCTATTTACATAGATATTATGTAGGCATAGTTATTACGGTGCTCAGCGGCGTATTTATGGGGAGTTTTTTGGAAAACATTTTTGGAAAATGTTGTGTTCACAATGTTATTATCGAAAAATCATTAATTTCTCTAAATACCCAACTGTGTGTAAATGTGGCCCAAGTAATGATAAACGATGGCTTAACGCAGGTGTTATGCTTTATGAAATGCTGTTCACTACGTAGGGGTGTGCAGATTCGCTTACAAAAGCACTGTCCACGGTAGTTTTGGTACAAGCTTTGAGTCTGTGGAGCGCTGTAGCGGTAGACCAATGATACAGGACTGTGCCATCTGACCAATCACAGCAGTGAGGGCTCACGGGAGGGAGGGGTTTAGACAGACTGGGTCTTCGAACTGCTTCACACGAGTCATTTAGAAATGGAGTAAAATTAAATCTATTTTAAGAGAAAACTAAAGAGGTGTACATGCATGCAAGGTCAAAAACAGTTTCAAGACACTCATAAAACAATATGAACCACCTTTAAAATGGCATAATAGGGGCACTTTCACTACAAACCAACAGTTATAGTTTTTAGTATAGCCAGCATTGTATTAATCTGCCACACAAGACCTTTTATAAACATGCCATTATGCCAACACACGAGGAGAGTATTCAGCATGAAAGACATGCACCGGAAAATATTGATATTCAAGAGGAAAAATGTCAGGCAGGGGTTTTTTTCTCCATCAGGAAATGCTGAGCAACCAGTTTTAACAAAGTAAAGAAGGTCAAACCACATGGGCAAATAATGAAACTTCTGAGCTTTCTCCCTCACAACAAACAGACTCCAGTTAATACACAAACAGCAGTCTGAACCATTGCCAGATCTTGCTTTTGAAGCAGAGTTTAAAACAAACAAAAGAACATTCAAGAACAGAAAGCATTTCCATATGCCACATTTATTTGCATGGATTCATGCCGGGTGAACAATACTCACTCTCCTCCTGCAGACGAGCCATTATCTGAACATCAGTCAGGTCCTGAAGCTTATAGCCCAAAGAGATGGAGTCATCCGAGGTGCTTAACTCGCTGTCAATAGATGACTGTGAGCTGAGAGCCGGGGGAACGCCCGTGCAACCTGTGATCAACACAACAGACAACACTGATCATGATAATGGAGAATAAAAACAGCTTAACCTTGATTTTAAGGTGTCCTTGTTAAGGTGTAATTATACTTTTACAATTAACTACACATACTTACTATATGGTTAGGATGAGGGTTTGGTTTAGGGTTACTTGTAATTAGGGCTGGGCGATATGAGCACAAATTCCTCTCTCGTTATTTTTGGCCTGATTTCTGCTATATAATATATATATATATATATATATATACACACACATACAGCAGTATTATGTATTTGGAATAAACAAATAAAGTAAACGTAAGCATCCAGGCACACCGTTTGTGCAAAAAGTGTTGAAGTCACATTACATTGCAAGCTGAAAACAAAATGAAACTCTCTCCAAGAGTGCACTGTAACTGAAGTTTAAAACAATAAAAAAGGCACAGTAATGGTACACTACGCATCGATCTCTCTTTCCTTCGTGTTTTGAGCTCTTCTGTGCAGAGCGCTGTGACCGCGTTGTTTCAAGTGCTTTGAATATAAAGGCTGTAACACACTAAGCCGACGGTGTTGTTGCGTTGCAATAGCAGTGTCAGACAAAACAAGCTGCTCGCGAACACACCGCACAGACTACAGCCGACGGAAGACTTAAACGCATGTGTTCCGCACATGAGATGAGTGATCAATAGTAAATAATCAACATTCAATGGAGAAACGGTTTACGAGATAAACGCAGATATCTCAAACGTAAACAAGGCATCGCATGCTTACCGTTTTCAATATCAGTAATGTTGATAACGTAACATTAGCAGTCTTCTGTTTGTGCCGCCTTCGTTTACTTGCTACTTTTAATCACCTTCGCTTTAACTCTCCAGCACTGACTGATTTGTGAAACTAGGCTTCAAACCAGACGGTGACTCAACATGCTGAACCGGGCCGTCATGAGCCCGACGAGACCCGATGACTGGAACACACCAAACCAACAAGCCTGACTGTCAGCTTGATGTGTCCCAGCCCAGTCCCAAGAATAAAAACTATCCAACATTTAATCAAACCCATTTTTTATTGATATCGATCACGTGTTTATGGCGATACATATCGTTTTATCGCCAAGCCCTAATATACACACACACACACACTTTTTTTTCCCCAAATGAAGTTGTCTATATATTTAGTAGATTGTGTTTAACGCACAAACCAGTGATGATCAGACCAACACACAAGTATACACATTTAAAAAAAATGTGTAGTGCTTCCTAATTAGAAAAGTACAAGGACACCATAAAATCAAGTTTATTTAAAATCAAATAAATGGTCAACAAATGTGTTTGATTAATTGCGTCTGCAAACATCTGCCAGGCATGTGACTCCAAAGCTCTGAATACAGACGAAATCCTAAATTCTTGAGAAAAAACAAACACTGTGTGTCCCCACATAACGTATAGCATACTCCGCATACTGTAGATGCAATAACAATATTTGCTTTTATATTTGTATATTGTTATAAGGGCAAACACTGGGCAGGGTGGAAATAAATAAAAATATTTATAAAAACTGAATTTTTAATGAAATGGATTGATTACTCAGTTATTCAAAATAATCATTAGTTGCAGCCTTGGTTCAGTTCTTTGAAGGTTTTTCTGATTTAAAAGATCAAACGAGCAGCAAAACCATTTCAGCTGAAGAGATTTTTTCTAAACGGGTTGCATCTGAAAGTGGATGTATGTCCAATCTCTTCTGCTGTTCGGTCTAAAAATACAGAGATATGATTTCTGCTCCATATCACACGACCCTTGTACTGCGAGTGAGTCACACTGAGGCAGCAAAGCAATTCAATTATCTCTGGTTACTAACCAGGTTCATTAAACAGCACAAACTCATGCAGAGGCAGTTACTCGTGACTTCAGCACGCCAAACAGGTTTTAAAACACACAGATGAAGACGAGGCAAGAGGAGTGTGCCAGCCAGAAATGTTTGCCAGGCACCTCATGCATGAAAACCGATCTGCTGTGTGTCCTGAAGCAGTCACACACCAGTGAACGCCTGTGAGGGTGTGTGTGTGCGCGCGTGTGAGAGAGAGAGATGCACAGTAAACAGGGTTAATGCCATACCTGAGCTGCCAGAGGTTAGTAGTGTTTTGTTAGTTGATTTGAGGTACCCAGCAGACGAGGACGCCGAGACGCCAGCCTCACTGGACTGAGAAGGGCTGCTGTACACGTTCTTCCATCTAGACGCTACAAAACACAAACCATAATGAATTAGCCATATAAAACTGGTAATATAGAAACACAAAACAAGACATGTCTCAGTATTTTGTCTGTAGTTGAGACGTGTCTTTAAAAGATCTTCTTTTGCGTCCCACATTAGAGCATTAGAGTATATTTTTTATTTAATGCCATTTCAGCATCTCGGGCTATTTTCATGGCCAAGTACAATAAAAATGTCCCACGGAAGAAAGAATGTGGCATCAACAAAAGATGAGTGAACTGTCATGCGTCAACTGACCCTCCACATTTCCATTGGACGAAACCGTTAACAGTGAACATCATCATTAGAGACAGCAGAGAAAGAAACAAAGTAATGTTGACTAATTAAATATGCATTCTGATACTATGAAAAGACGTGAACAATTCATCCATGCACTTTTCCGATTATTTAGTCTGATTATAGCTCACGTTCTCCAGAGCCACGCTCGCTTCTGAATATAAAATCAATAACCAATGCACAGAATCAATATCATAGAATACGGCTTCTACCGCACGTGGATGCATTCACCCATGCTCCCTTACTTTGGTCTAGCCGGTTGATGAGCGTCCGACAGGCGACCTCCGTCTCTGGACTGGGATGATCGAGAACCTTTCGACACCATTTGAGCGGTGACTCGGGCCCCAGTTCAGCCGCAACCTGCTTCTTTGGTGAAACGTACAACCTGAAGGCACACATTCACAGAACAATAAATACACAGAACCTGGACCTGAAATCAATCATGTAGATAGACCCGAGAGAAGACACTACATCCAAGACCTTTCACGATTATGTTATTATACCGTATTGTTGGAGCTTCCTGAGATTATTGTGCATTTAGGGAACAAAACCCAGTCCTGTGTCTCTCCGTGGGGTGTTTTGTGTTCTCCACATGATGCTGGGCTCGAGCCTGAACACCTGAAGAAAGAACTTCTGGTGTCTGCAGTGCTTACTCATCACCGAGACCTACTACTCATAAACAGACAGCACACTAGAACCTCCTGTTCCTCTGCATGATTGTTGCTCAAAAGTAAACAGAAGGGGAATCAAACGGTCTTTTATGTGGCATGAACTGTGTTTAAAGGAAGATCATGTGTCAAGCACCCATCTATCATGAGCGGCTGTGTCAATAAACCCTGCTCTGATGAAGCCTGTTCTCTCCAAGACAGACACAACAAACATTCAATTCCTTTAGAGAGAGAGAACACAACGGCAAACGATCCCTGAAAGAGACTGGAGCGCTCACTCGTTTGAAAGATGATCAGCATTAAAGCATTATACGTCTCTTTCACTGTCATTAAGACAGGAAGTTTGAACACAAAATGGCACTATTGCATATTTCATTCTGGACCACTAACAGATATAACCACTGTTTATCAACGGGTAATAACAATGATAATATCAATAGAAAGTTTATGCCACTTTAACAGAAGGGCCAGACTGAGAAGACCCTAAGCCTAAACCTATAGATGGGCATCTTCAGTGGTCTTTAGGAAGTCTCTCTGTGAACATCTAAGCAGTGGCATTTATATGTACTTTCCTTCACATTCAGACGAACAAAACAACACACCGCAGCTTTATATAACGGATCCTATTAAAAACAGCCCTGGTCACCACTCGCTTCATAACAATCCTCTCTTTTCAGAGTCCAGAATGAGCAGTATCACATGAAGCTTAAATCCATCAAAAGCTGCTTACGGCCCCAGTGCTGCGAGCAGACGTGCCTCTATTAACCTCCCGCTACAGATATGGACATGTGGAGCGGCTAATTGCTGGCCGACGCCAAACCGCTGCAGGATCACCGCCTGGATTACTCTGATGACAATTAAAGCTGCATTACACTGATTAGCTGTTTGCTATTAACTCCTTCTGGAAATTCTGTAATAATTCAGAATGAACAAATCCTACAACCTACATTTATTGAAGTACAACGAACTTTAGCTCGGAGGACACGGCGTCTGTGATTTACAACAAGAACGCCTAATTTGGACTCATCTGACCATAGAACGAACACTCATCCACTTTGAAACGGTCCAGTTTAAACGAGCCTCGGCCCACAGTGGTTTCTGGAAGTGTTCCGGGCCCCATTCAGCCTCGTCTCTTACGCACAGAGACTGGAGAGCCTCTGAGACACTCTGCCTCTCTAAGATATATCTTTCATATCTAATCATGTTACAGACCTGATGCTGATCCGGAGCGGCTGATACGTTTACTGCTGACTACAGGCCGACTGACAAAACACATCGGCCGATTCACTTCATCAGTTGCTCCATGCCAGCTGAATCTTTTCAGCTCTTTGTTGCCCCGTGCCAACTTTTTTGAGACATGTAGCAGGCATTAAATGAGTGGAATAGCGGATGAAAGAGTAAAATCCCTCCATGTTCCATTTTGAATAATGATTTGAAGAGTTTTAATTTTCAGTTTATTCAAATTTCCAGAATTGGGGTTGTATACTAATAATAAGGTCACCCTTTGGTTTCCGTTTGAGTAGTCTCAATAGACATATTTGAAGGTGCTCTTGAGTAATTAATTACATGTAATATTAATTAACTACATGCACTATATGGTTAAGGTTGAGATGAGGGTTTGGTTTAATTTGCTATCATTATAATAGGAAGTACTGTTATTACTCCTCCCTGACACACAGCCTATTTTAGTTATGAGGCTTTTATAGTAATGGTTCTGAGCTGTATTTAAGTCGACGCTACTAGGTGCCTACCAAGGGAGTCATGCATGCTAATGGTGTAGTTAAATATTACAAATTGTGCTTGAGAAATTGCCAATCAACAAAACCATGTGCATCGTGGTAACGCACCTGACAATCCTTTATTCTTATTCTGTACTTCACGTCGCACTGAACCAAGAGAACAGCTCTAACAGGCTTCCACTCTGATCTGAGAGATGCCACTGGACACAGGAGGATCCCGCTGTCTCAGACGCTCACATTCACCCATGAGGCGCTGGCACGCATTCAGAGCGACAGCGGACGCACTTAATATGTAGACTCCCACCCCTATAAATAACGTTTGCTTCTCACCAAACTGTAGTGTACTAATGCAACAATTTTGAAACTCTGTAGTGTTGGGAATGACCTGAAATACCGCTAGTGTGCGTGACCCTCAATCTTTTAGTGTATGACGCTCAGCTTTCATCTGTACCCAAGTGTGCAAGTGCACGGCGCCTAGTGATTTAAAATGTGCTCCTGTTTTAAAAGGAGTGCGGGGTTCAGCAGCCTTAAAGGATTCGGTCATCTCTAAAACATTTAGTCTTAAATGTTCTTGAGGAAAACCTTCCAAGACATTCCTCCATATGGTGAATTTTACTGAACTGGTGCAAGTTAAAGGTCAAAACTGTAGTTTCACTGAAGCTTCAAAGAGCTCTACATCCCAGCTAGAAAAAGACTAGAGGCTAGAGAAATGCTGTCTTAAAAAAAAAAAAAAGTAAAATATCGGGACGTTTTTATTCTTGAAGTGAAGTGATCCTTTAACGCAGAAAACTCACTGTGATGGCAACATGTTTCTGAGAGTGCTGCGTGTAAAGACGAAACATTTCTAATAACGATTACATAAATTCATCAGTTATCAGTATTGGCGCCGTGCTGTTCATGTGCTGGAAAGTCATCAAACAATGTATAAAATATATATATATATTTTTTTTAATGCCGCTGAATTCTCAGAACTACATTCATATAATTAACTCATTCACTCCCTCAGCACTCTTTTAAATTCTCCCAGCATCCTGCCATGGTTTCTCTCAAAACGAGTCTACTCTGCTGCTGTCAAACAGTATTTATTTCTCATTTGAGTTGATCAAATGGTGGAAGTCAAATATGGTTTTAATGATAATTAAAATATGAAATGGTAATACTACCCATGGGGAATTTTATCATGATTTATCATCGTTACACCCCTAGAATATAATAAAAAGACGAATAAACCCACCAACTGTCTTCATCCTCGGCCTGAGAGCACGTCTCCAAGTCAAGCTCGTCCACCTCGTCTAGGGCGGACTGGTCCATACCCGCATCCCTCGCTCCCAGCATGAGATCTGGAGACAGACTCGGGTCAAAGCGTCCCAGTGTTTGATTGGAGCCTAAGTATCCGTCGTCCTCCTCGGGCCTGGATGTGTCGGGCAGCGGAGACATGTCCTCACTGCTGCTGCTGCCCGCCAGGTTCCCAGCATCCTCCGCTCCAGGGGAAGTGTCCATGTCCCCGCGCAGGTTGCTGTTGCTAGCGGCCCCCAGCACCAGTTTGCCGCCCCTGTTGCGCAGGGCTTGATTCTGGACCTCCAGGCGGCGCACCAGCTCCTGCAGCTTGCGCACCTCCTCTAGCTCCACCGTGGTCAGACCGGGACCGAACTCTGGCTCTGAGCTCGACATCAGCTCGTCGGCATCACCGCTGTCCGCTGGCTGGATGACACTTCCACCGTCAGGGACGACCATTCTCCTGGAGCCGCAGAGGTTCACATGCATGTCAGACAACGGAAGCGTGCACAAATATACAGAACAACAACACATCTGAGCGCATTTCTAAAAGCTTCTTACTGGGACTTTACCAAACAGTGCATTTCCTCTTTAAAAGCACCAATAAATTTACACACGCATGTCTCCAGTTAATAACTCTGTATTAGTAAGTAATCTTTAACAGATAGTGAAAACGAACCATGGTTTAACTACAAGTTACAACCAGGTGTTTATAGTCTACACTTATTCCAATAACATAATGGTTTATTTCCATAAGGGGTAGGCTAGTTAATGATTTAAAAACAATTATTAAATACAAAAACTTTCTACGCATCGTTTAACTTTAAACTGTACTTTTTGAATAATTACTACATGTAAACTTACCCACGATTAGTTCACAGCAGACATCACTAATATCTTTTTAACTCACCCTTGTATAAGGTTATTATTAGAGATGCTCAATTAAGGTTACATTTAGATCTGTTACACTTCGAGCTGAAGGTTAATGGTGTTATATAAAGCACAGGCTGACTGATGCTAGGTTATATTAGGTTCGTTTTATGCGCTAGCAAAATGTTCATCGTAACAGCAATGGCACAAGTTAGCAAAACAAATAAACAAAGCAGCAAACAAATGAGGTTTGTTTGAACTAGCAAGGATATACTTACAGAAAAAAACTTTCATCGAGTTAATTAGCCTGTAGACATTAAACAGTACTGATATCTTAAACCAAAACGCGTTAAACAGCACAAAAACGTTAGGGGTAGTTATTTGCATCCACATTCAGCTAATGTGTTTCTGTATCTCTAGTAGCGTGTAAGCTGAGCTGTTTCCAGTTAACGTTAACTTAGTACTCGCACACAAATCAACATACCTCTCCTTCCGTCCCGGTCTCTGTAAATAACCGATTTAGCGTTTAAATATAAAATACAAATAAATAGGTTTAAATAAGTGACCCGCGGGTTTCTCGCCGCTATGCTTCATTCACGGTATGTTGGCTTGTGCGGCGCTAGTTAGCTTGTTTGCTATCGACCAGAAGTGATGGACACCGCTTGAGCCAATCGACTGCGAAGTCCCGCCCACTGCAGTAACGCCACGGACCATATATGGCCATGTAGCTCCGCCTGCTGGATGACGTCTCTGGGAAGGCTGCAGTAGCGCGCTCTGTCCAGTAGATGGAGGCACCACCCAAACCTCCTCAGCAGCGGCTTGTTCTCAGGTCATGTGCCGTAGACCAGTGGTTTTCAAACCTGTTCCCGGGGGCGTGCAAAATGTGCAGAGCAGTGAGTCCCGAGGTACAGGACTGAAAACCACTGCCGCACACCGAAATTAATATTTTGTTCACAATAAAACACCAGTGCACCAGTTACGATGCATACTGTCTTCTGCTTACTTCTCTAAAACAGCACAACAATTACGCAACAACTACATTGTCTTTACCTGGTTATCTTAGAAGATATCTTTTTGAAGAAAAAAGAAGAGAAGTCTGCATTGTGGGTAACTCAAGAGTCTTTTCTTTCTCTCAAAGGAAAAATGCTAGGACAAAAGAGGTCACCGGGGCGGTAGCTTTGTAAATAAAAGCGTATGCTTTGTAAAAGTGTAGTTATACAGGGCGCTTTCTGACACACAGGTGATCTACACAGAATATTTCCACACACTGCTCAAAAATGAAAGAAAGTACCTCTGTGCTGCTTTGTGAACTGTATTATATTGCCAAGTGTCTTTTTCTCCGGCAAACACTTGTCTTCAGGACCTGAAGCCTGAAGTAGAATGAATCCACTCATGCAGTTTTACTGGAGAGTTGACTTTACACTGCCTATCGGTACAAGCCTGGATTTATCTGGCCCAAAATACAGCAGAAACAGTCACATTTACTATTTAAGATAGCTCTGTGATACTTTTATTTAGCAAGAACGCTGCTTTAAATTGTTCGGATGGGATGATGGAATCATTTGTAATGTTTCTATTTCAGATAAATGCTGTTCTTCTGAACTTTCTACTCATCAAATAAACCTGACAAACAATTCTGCTTTCAACATAATAAATCTTAATAGTACATGAATTAATGCATCGTATTTGATACACCAGGCTCATATATGATATAAGAGAATGGCTCATACTTGAGGAGAACGAGTAAATATTTATATTCAGATATTTGAGATGAAATCCTGATGCTGTGAATTCATGAGATATTTATAAGAGTACAGTAGATACTGACATAAAATGATTAAATATCATATCATCTTAGTAAGATGATGATTCAGACATATAATGCATTGCAATGCTGACTGAGAGATGAAAATAACAAACGCTCCTCAGAAGATCCTGAGGGTTAGCTTTGAGACGCACTGATTCTTCCAGAAAATGATTGATGGAGAATCAAGTAAAGCTGAGCTGCTTCAGTCCGGTAAGAGTTCACCTGCAGTTATTCATTCGTTGTAGTTTTGCATTAATTGCTTTGTATTGTAAATAATAATATAAGACATTGTATTGTTACTATTCCCTCTCGTGAGACTTTACTTCAACTACAAACTGAGCCTCCACAAGAGAGTCTTCTACATCGGTCCTGAAGAACGCTTCATGATTCAACTGCCCTTAAAGGTTAAAAGGTGTGAGGTAAAAGGACCACGCACTACACTAAAAGAGCTCTGACTGGAAAAAACTCTGAACTGTCAATCAGACTACAGAAGACCTGGACGGGATGGTGTGTGTTTTTCAGAGAGGTTTTAGAGGCCTTAGAAGTGTGTGTATCAAATCATAGAATCAACCTTGAATCTATAACAGGTCAGGACGTCCAGCACAGAATTAGACTGAACCCTGCAGCTTCCTAATCACACACACACACTGTAAACAAGGCTTGGTCTGAGTCTTCAAGTGTGTATTGTTAGCTGAAAGCATTCAAGCAAAACATTTCCACTAACTGTTACATAATCATCCTTGATTGTGCTTCAGCTCCTCTTGTTATGTGCAACAGAACAAAACCAAACGTTTGAAAGTCTCATCTTTATACAGCGGGTAAAATATGTCTACAAAGTACTGAATACATTTCAGTACTTTTCCCTGTCGTTCCATTTAATTACACAGACTGGTTTGTTTTCTTTTCTGTATGTATGGATTATTTGGGCTGTTACTGGCATCTGGTGAAGATTTCATGTCATGAATATATTTCCTGAGAAAAATGCTGTTGTGTTTAATTCTTATTTTCCCCGCTGTACACATACATTCAAGCATTTTAATGTGATTTAAGTGACCAAATACTGCTGTCGCCTTTGGTTACAACCCCATGAAGTGAATGATGTGCATTATTTCTCCTTCAGTGTGAATGATGATGTGGCGTAATCACGCTGAACACTGCAGTAAACGAGTAGAGACTCGTCACCAACAGCTTCAGACTCCACAGGAACAGGCTGCAACATTCAAAGAAGTCAAAGAGACAAGAACACTGAGAAATCAATGGAGCATACTGAATCAAAGTGCAGAAACTTAAATCAAATAACAAGAGCTGTGATGTGTTTAGCAAATCTGAAAACATGCCATCAGACAGACTGTTCTCTGACGCAACGGGGGTTTATCAGGGCGTGTGTGTGCGTGAGAGAAAAAGAGAGTGTGTGTGTGCGTGCGTGAGAGAGAGATGCACTGGTTTTTGTGGTTTACAGGGACAAAATGAGTTTAAAGACATGGGTATGACATAGGTATTATTTATGAGTCCCCGTAATTCAAAAGACTTGAATGGTATTTTTTTGAAAATCTAGAGATGCACATGGTTTCCTGTAAGAGGTAGGTTTAGGTAATAGCACACAGTCCGTACAGTAGAAACACCATTACGCCTATGGAGAGTCCCCATAAAACATGGCCACTACATGAGTGTGTGTGTGTGTGGTGACAAAATGACATTTTTGATCCCCATGAGAAAAATGGCACAGTTTTTCCTTTTTTTTGCTTTCTTTTTTAAAAACCACTTCCCCCTAGATTCATGTTTCACACATCCGTGTTGGCTGTAATTAATTGTGTTTGCTAAATCATGCATCACGACTGTTCAGAGCACTGCCTGTGTTAGCAGAGACGCATGGATATCAGTCGAAACGTGTTTCAGGTGACAGAACTGCTGCTCTCTTCAGACATGACCGCACTCGTCTGTCGCACGCATTCCTGTCTGATGAGGCCTTGAAGTGTCTTCAGGAGTTTATCAAAGTCAGCTTTCGCTCTCTCTCTCTGTGCGGAATATCTGAACATGCAGATCGGCGTCGCTGTATTTCCCCCTGCGGCCTGCAATACGCTACACCTGTATAATCAACCGAAAACTTTCTAGACCCACTGGTCCTTCGATGACGAGCTCACTCACTCCCATTCACAAGAGCTCAGTACTGAAGCAGTGCTATAAAATAGTAACGTTAGTAACTAGTAGCAGTAGTAGCAATGTCTAAAGTGGACTAGTAACTGGCAAAACTCCTTTAGGCTATAATTAGTTAAATAATGGAAATGTGGTCTGGTTAGAATTTACTGACCTTTATGACTTGACCATTTATCGTTTACCTTCCTTTGTAAATTTCTGTGTCACATGATCCTTTCAGAAACCAAAATGTAATACACAGATTTACTGCTCAAGAAACATTCGCGATTATTATTAATGTTGAAAGCAGCTGAATATATTTGTGGAAAATGTAATCTGCTGCCATTCAGATGTTTGGGGAAGGTATGTGTGTGTTCTAACAGAAATGAATGCTGTTCTTTTAAACTTTCCAATAAGAAAAGACATTAATGACTAATATTTCACAGATTTACTGTCTTTGATCGAACAAGTGCAGCCCTGGTGAAGCCTTTTTAAAAACTATTGAATTATGTTAACTTTTGACAAGCACTGAGACTTTTGATTACTTTTCATAAAGCACTGGTTTTCAAACATCTGGACACACCTGAAGTTTTTATTCTCATTTATTTAATCAAAAATATCATCTCACATGTTATTTGAAGAATAACCAGAGCAGAAAGGCAGCAGGCCGACGCGAGCAGCCATTAGCTGGTGATGACAGAAACAGACATGTGCATCGTCTCCTCTCCAACCGCACATGATCAGAAGATCGAAAACATCCACAGTTCCAATTACATGCATGATTCTGCAGTTCACAGGAAAAAGACTTAAGATCGATGAAGGATTGGGTATACGCAGGAGCGGAGGTCCCGGAGGAGAGCATTTATTTGCACCCCTCTGTAGTCTTCTTCTCCTGCTCGATATCTGTGAAAGAAGCCCGAGAGCCAGCGTTAGACAACCACCAGAACAGCGCTCTTCCCCTTTTAATTACAACTCAGCTGTCTTAACCCTGAGCAGTGTTTTATAAAGCAATGTGCCTAAAACCCTGTAAACCACGCCTTCCAGGGATTACTGTTTTTATAAAACGGTTATTCCATATGCATAGCAAGGTTTCACGAAACAAAAGTGGAACGATATTAATAGTCCCTGCCAAGCAACACACAGACATGTTTATCCACCGTATTTTTTCGACTCGGGTGAGAGTTACTCAATTTAACACTGACATGGCATAACGATATCTGGAGAGTGTTTGTTAGCGGCAGAACTCAACTCAGCACAAGGGTTCGTTTACAGCACAAAACCAGCGTATTTCCCACTAGTTATGTCTTTATTATTTTTCTTTCGGAGGAAGCTGTGCATGCAAACTGAGATGGAAATACTGCGTGAGAAAAACAAATGACGACCAAACACAAACTGCGGGAATCATTTGAATGTTTCGAATTGAAGAGGTTTCCCGTTACAGTCTATTTATAGAGCACATCAAATAAAACAATAGAACAATTATTACACACACCTCACAGACAACATTAAAACATCTACTAAAAATGAAGAGCAGTAACTACAGCAACAAAACACCATCTACACTGATTTCAGTTTTCAAATGATTATTATTGTTACATCTGGTCATCGAAATATCAATGAGATATTACTATAGGGTTTTTTTTATTAATCTCCGTTAATATTCCTGAATGGAGATTACAAGCTTTCTTTATAGTCCTCTCCTTTGTCCCTTGTTTCAGCTCAGCCGCAGGTGAAGAAGGCAGACGCTCTTATCTCTGATATGTGTGTGTGTGTGTGTGTTTGTTTTGCCGTGTTGGATCAGTACAAGACTGTACAAGGGTGAGATGTGAACAATGAATCATGAGGGAGAAGCTGCCAAACCCGCTCACCTTCTTTAGTGGGCAGAACGTTCTTCTCCTCCGTGTTCGTCTTCTTTAGACATTTCTTGTCGAAGTTCTTCACTTCATCTTTAACAGGGTTGTCGCTCATTTTGGAGATTCTGTGAGAATTCAAGTCATTGAGAGTTAACAGCAGTGTCTGTCTCTACATGCAATGTTCGCTTTATATCATCCTCAATGCGAATGAAAAACAATCAATCAGCTTATAGGCGTTCTAATGCAATAACGGTCAGTCCAAGTGTGCGTTTGGATGGTATTTCTGATTCTTTTGTTGTCCGAGCTTCATAAGCATGCAACGGCATCTAGCCTGTGGCTAAACCACATTCTTAAAAAGCAGAAGTGTGTTTAACCACCCAGGACCCATTTCCTCAAAGGTGTGAGCTGAAGTTCTGGTGACCGTGTATGGACACGTCGACACACCCTGTGCTCAGGTGTGTGTTTATGTAAGCTCTTATCTGCCGGAGCTGCAGTAAAATCAGTGGCCTAAAATTACACTATACTCAAATGGGCTGTTTTCCTCGCTTTTTGCATATTTGCAGGAACCCTGAATGCGCTGCAGCTCAATGCTTGTACGTTTGTAACCGATAAAGTCAGCGTAATGCTGAAGTTACACAGAGATCTGCAAAACAAGAGGAAATCATTTCACAAAATCACCCAGTGCAGATAACAGACAGTACTCATTAAAGTAAGCCTGCTTTGTTTTAAGAATTAACTGTTCATTGGAGTCAGCACTTGATAGGACTGAACAACTTGAATACTTTCAAGGGTCAGATCACATTCACTTTTTCCTGCAACTTAATATCAGATTTCATAACAAAACATAAAAGAGAGATAAGTAACTGAAAGCATTTTAGTTTAGCAAATTAAGTTATTCGTGAATGTTTTCTCTTATGACACACACTGTGTAGTCTCCGTTGTAAAAAAAACAAACAAAAAAAAAAACAATCTTGTGCGCAAACAAATCAGAAAAGATTTTAGTAGGGCAGTGTGCACATGATCACTGCATGTACCATCACAATAAATTCTTCACGTCTTCACCACACCCAACGTGACTCGCGCCAAATCTCTGGGATATTGCAACACTGACAAATACTTGAAACATTTGAATTTTCGAAACGTTCCAAACCACGCTCTGGCGCATCAGCGTAGCTCTAACTGTGTACAGCGCATTAACGCGACATGAGAGCTGATGACAGACTGCGCAAACCCAACACACACACACACACTTATCACTCCGCAGAACGCTTGAATAGCCACAAACTAGTACGTTAATCAAGCATACGCACTACGTATACTGCATAGACAGGTGCGCACTAACATATGTTGTCCTGGTTTGATATTTCCCTCCATATTTCTATACGCATGTAAAGGCATTTTATATAAATTTTGCAATTGTATAATGTACCTAAACACTTTTAAAGAGAAACGCATGTCTGTTATTTAGACTGCATTAATAGTATCTTGAACAGTATGCGAAATAATATGATACGAAACGGTATTTATTGTACTGCAGAATCTCTTCCCCAGATTAAATAAACATATGACTGTGTGTGTCTGAGAAGCCTTACCTGGCGCTGGCCTCGGACCTGTAGTACACTAGATGTGCTGGACTCGATCTCTGTGCTGCTCAAGGTGGGCAGCCGCATTAAATACACCCCGTTGCGCAACAGCACAAATGTAATCCGCTAGCTCCGATTGGCTCAATCTCTCACTACTGTATTCTGATTGGCCAAACGCGCAGCGCTCCTGCACGGTGATTGGACGAACCGGTGAAGTAACGGTAACCAAGTGTGAAGTATGTGAGAATTCTTATAAACGGAAACTAACATT
>JAUYWG010000048.1:3630736-3640987 GCA_034779775.1 Enteromius afrohamiltoni
AGATCTTCTCTAGATCTGTCAGGTTTCAGGGCTGTCGCTGAGCAACACAGAGTTTCAGCTCCCTCCAAAGATTTTCAGTTGGATTAATTAGATTAGCTAGGCCACTCCAGAACCTTGATATGCTTCTTACAGAGCTACTCTTTAGTTTTATTATTATACTAATTATTATTATTATTATAACGATGAAGAACAAGCAACAATGTTTTTAGTTAATGTGCTGTAGACAATGCTGTTTCATGATTATTCATAGCTGTTCAAAATGTCTAAAAGACTCTCTTTTAGAACTTATAATTTGTAAATAAAGGTTTACCATTCTGCAGTTAAATTTTGTTGTGGGTTTAATTTTCGAGTCCGTTTTTAAAACATTTCCAATGAGAAGGAGGAGCCTCATTTGCGTGTATGTGTGGCACTAAGTGGAATAGCGGGGCAAAACATGCTGTTTCCATACGAAATTTCATATATTGTGCAAATCATGTGCAAATAGTCTGTTCTTAATAAAAAAAAAAAAAAAAAACTTAGCCCATTATTAAATTATATAGGCCTACATAAATAAGTTTAATGAGTTAAACATTTTTTGTACTTAGTATACGTATTTTGTTATAGACCATTTAGATACTATTTAGCATCAAGCAATAGGCTATTCATAAGCAGTTGTATTTTATTTTTCTTGATTACATTTTATTAGACTGTATTGGAATGGTAATTTAGGTTATTTTATTTCTCCTAACCGACAACCAATGGTCGTTAAGACATTATTAGATTATGCTACATTACAAGTAAATACAATTTTAATTGATACGTGGCTGTGACCCATTAAAAATAGCTTAATTTGTTTCCAGGGATTAATTTTATACATGATAAAAAGCAGAATAAACATCAGAACATGAGGATTCACATCACGCGCAGAGCTTGTGTGAACAGAGAAAAACATAAGCTATAAAAGAAAAAAAGGCTCATATGTCAAATATGTATTTTTTGTAAACAAATATTATATTAACAAAACGAAAGAAAAAAGTAGCAACAAGTAGTAGCCTATATGCAGAATTTCAGATAATGTTTGCTGATGTTCTCTTGAAAGCAGCATCCATTTATTAACTGTTTTTATTGTGAATGTACACAAATAAAATAAATATTTAGAATAGTTTTGAATAATGTCTTATTCTTGAACGAGTATAGTAAGCTGTTTCTTGAAGGGAAAAACTCAAGATCCTGATCCTGTCAGCGCTGCGCGCAGTAACCCATTAAACTACTAACTCTACACCTGAACAAAATTAAGCCTAATAAATGTAACTTTCAAAGTATTAAAAAGAAACATCAAATGAAGATATTTATGTTTGAGACATAACTCATCATTTTGCCATATTTAGTAACCACCTTTTTCAAGACAAGTGTAACTCATATAAAACACAATGGAGTGTTACTGGTGTATTTTATGCCATCTACTAAAATATCTTGAGCTTCTCTTCACCACAGACCTTGTTTCAGACATTTAACCACAAACCCATTCAAAAACACTCATATCCAGGTTTTGTCCTGTAAAATCCTTCATCCCTGCAGCTCTCCAGACAATCCAGTCATCATTTACTCACCCTCATCTCGTTTTGTGCCGTCAATCTATTTTTTGTGTTTTTCGGATGAATGACAGTCATAAAGGACTGACACGAGAAGGATAAATGATGACATGCAGAATATTTATCTTTGAGTAGAAGGTCCGTTTAAAATTTACTTTAATTCACTCCAACCATTGCACTGAATAATAATCCAAATGGCAAAACCTCGTACAGAGCTTACACTTAATTCCTCCATTAAGCCCCTTTTTCATATCATCGTTTTCATATGTTTTTAGTCCTAATGCAGATATTTGCCATTATGAATGATCTTTGCATTTTTTATTGTTTACATCCTCAAAAACACTCACCATACTGCTATGTCATTGTCTCTTTTGTATGTTTTGAGAAGTATATTCAGATATGAGGTTAATCTGTCTCCATTATATCTAGATGAGGTAAAGTAAGCTCAAATATTTTTAAATACTGGGTCATACAAGTTTGGACAGCTGTCTTTAACATTGTTAAAAATTAAGTTGAGGGAGATGCAGAGGGAGTCTTTTATTAATGCACAGAGCAAACAAGCAGAGATCGTAATAACTGGCAAACAGGAATGTAGAAGGTAATCTAAAGGGGTGGTCAAGAAACAGGCACAAATCAAAAAGGCAGGCAGCGAGAATCACAAACAACAGTAAACAGTCCAAAGTCCAAAACAGAAAAGTAAACACAGAGAAAACAGGAATGGGTGCAAATGGCAATCACTTCAAATACTTCGCACTGGGTTGTAAAAAGAGATTGGTATTTATGCTGAAGCTAACAAGTGAAGGGGGTGTGACTGATCGGCAACAGCTGTGGGGAAGAGGAGGGTTCTGGGAGATGGAGTCCGGTGAGCAAGAGAGTCTGATATACGACAGAGTGGAGGGAGAGCCCTCTAGCAGAGTTCTCTGGCACTTTCAGCTGGGATCGTGACAATCAAAACAAAAAAAAGTGTTTTATTTTATACAGCAATTGGAGTTGGTAAAGCTAGAATAACCTTCAAGAAGTATGTTTATCCAATTTCACACACCAGTTCACAAACATGAAGATCGGAAGTATGATAAGTTGACCAGATCTAGTCTGAGAATTAAAACAATCACCTCGGTTTTATCTTCATTTAACCTGATGTTTATTTATCATCCAACATTCTAGTACATCATTCATCTTATTATTTCTTATAATTTTTTTGCTATTTCTATTTTATCTATAGCACACCTGTACATACAATCCATTATTTATTGTAGTTTTTTTTATTATTGTTTATTTGTGTTGTTGTTGTCTCTTTGTACTGGAAGCTGTGTCAAAACAAATTCCTTGTATGTGCAAACATACTCGGCAATAAAGCTCTTTCTGATTTCGATTCTCTCCTCTGAGCACCTTAGTAAAGTACTAAGTGCTGAAGGATCATTCCCTCTTCACTATTCACTCACTGTGCCTTCTTAGAATGGAGCCCAGAGGAAGCATATAGAAGGAAAAAGAGAGGGTGCCAGTATCGAGCCTTGAGGGACACTTGAGTCGGTACACTCTCAGAAATAAAGGTACAAAAGCTGTCACTGGGGCGGTACCTTTTCAAAAGATACACTTTATGCATCTTTAAAGTACCAAAATTGACTCTTTAGGTACAAATATATTATTTTTAAAAAGTTACCCTCCCAGTGACAGCTTTTGTACCTTTATTTTCTGAGAATGTAGCTAAAAGGATATCATTTAGCACTCTGAGCTGTTACATCACTATGAGCAGATTTATGGTGGACTGGGATATAATTCCAGAAGAAAACACAGTAACAGTGCAGTGCAGTTATACCGATCCATCATAATGTTGTTGTGTTTGGGGGTAAGAACTCATGAACTAGTCTTTGTTGGCCCCCGGGTTGTGTTTTTTTTTTTTTTTTCCCACAGCAGTGAGAAGAAACTTCTCAGGTGTCTGAGATCTGTAATGATTGTTTATTCCTGTGCTGCTGCATGAGAAATGCTGACCGTGTGGCTGTCTGCACGGCTTTGCAGTCTTGTTTGGTCTGTCAGGATGATTTAATGTAAAACCTGGGCAAACGTCCCAAACATCCCCAGACACTGACCCTACTGAGATTTCTGAACCTATTCTTAAAACATAACTCTCTCATGATTCTCTCTTATTCTTCATATTTCTCTCCTAATGTTAGATGTATTTTCTCTCTCTCTGTGTATTTTGGATGCTAGTAAAACATTAGCATCTTCTAATAAAGCAAATGTGTTCTCTCAATAAATTAATGTGTTTCCTGGTTACTAAAAAAAAATTATTGTAAAACTGTTGTGTTGCCCTGAAAAACATTGCCTTTTCTTACTAAACATAAGCTTTCTTGTGCAAAATTTTATGCAAAAATTTAGTCAAATATTGTCCTATAATAACACATCTCATCATTTCATTATCACCATGTCTTTTTGGCTAAATAGGTTTGGAAGAACATCATGAGAGTGTGTGTATAAATGATGACAAAATTTTTATTTTTTGATGAAATATACCTTCAAAGATTTGTAAAACTTTGCCTTTTTTTTCAAAACTTTACACACAAATCCAAGAATTGCACAAACAAATTGCAAACTGCCTCACATTTGCTGCATGCTGCATGCTGCATTCAAAATATCACAAATAAATCTTAAAAGCAAACATTTATAAACACATTTGCCATGATATTAATTCATGTTAGATTTCTGTGTTAAACAGAGAATAGTGTCAAAGGTTGAGAATTGGTGTATGTTTTTGCAGATTTGCTGTGGATTTCTGCTGTTTTGAGAGTCAGCTTTCAGAAACTGTGTGACAAAGAAAAGATTTTGTGTGTGAGCAGTTCAAAAAACCCTGTAATTTCTAGATAATAATGCTGTGATGTGGAAGTGTGACTGTATGAGCAGTGTTTTTACTTCTTGCAGGATCTAATTCTCCATCAGTGAATTAATCCAGCGATCCGTCGCTCTGTGGGAGCTGCTGTCATCAGCCGAGATGACAGTAATTATACAGAAGGCTTTGCTCATGTTCTCTGTCACTAAAATAGATTCTGTAAGCGATCTGCCCACGCAGCCACCAGAATAGACGCCTGAGCAAATGTTTCCACGCAGAAAGCAATTAATACTGAATACCTGCCTGCAGCAATGCTTTTCATGCTAAATGTGACAACAGAGTTCATTTTCATTTCAGAAATCTCAGTAAATGCATGTTCTTATGGATATAGATAGCTTTGAGAGAGCTGACTGGTGTTCTGTTTGTGAGGCTGAATGTCAAATGAGAGGCAGTCCTATCATCCTCACATCTGCAGCACATCATTCTTTAACACTAAGAGCTACGTGGTTATTTGTGTTTGACAAACTATGACCAAACACGGGGAAATATATATAAATCTGAGACATTAGTACTGCTTTCTAAAGGGCACAGCTCCATGACTGTCCAACATTAAAGTAGAGGCCAGAATATGATGGAGACTCTGGGCTGGTTTCTTTTGACTTGGGTGAGCAAGTGATCAGTCATCAACACCCTGAACACCAACAAGAGCACTCTATCACATGTGTAGAGACGCAGCAAAAATCACTCAAAACACCTCAGCTGTTTCTCATTGTCACATCAGAGGTTTCACAACCGCCACCTTAGGATCATCAGAGGGAGATCTCACCAAAATATTATCCAGTGTTTTTGGACTCTAAATCCCATCATGCCTCAGACCTGGGACTAATTGCGCACCTGAAGCACATTAACCACACCCATTCACTGATAACACTTCCTATTTATACACCTGACTCACAGAGCTTGATGCGAAGTATTGGTTTGCCTAGCAGTCAATTTCTGAGCGTTATTCTTGCCTGTTTCTAGTCTTGTTGCCAACCTCAGATTGTATTCTTGTTTTCTGATTGTTCTCTGCCTGCTCCAACCTGTGTTTGTCTTTGACTCTGCCTTTGTCTTGTCTTATTGAACTTGTTTGCTCCTCTTGACTCTATTTGTACAACGATTCTAATAAAAGCTGCAAATGGATCCCCCTCAGTCTGTTTCATTATCACAGAATTCTTCGCCACACCCGGATTCAGCAGCGATCATGCAATTATCAGCAGATCTGACTAACCAGTCTACTCGTCTCACCACTCATCAAATTCAAATAGAGAGACTGACTGTATTAACCGAGGAGCTGGTTCAAGCACTGGTTGAGCTCTCTTCTCCCTCCGCTTCCATGGATGTCACACCCTCTACCAGCTGAGATCAAACCCCACCTGTCGTTACTGCCAATCCACGCCTGGCATTCCCGGAGAAGTTCGATGAAACACCCACAAAGTTAAAGTTAAAGGGGTTCTTAATGCAGTGTTCTCTCTTTGTGCAGTAACAGCCCAATCTTTACCCCACTGATAACAGCCGAATTGCATTCATGTGCTCACTTCTAATTGGCAGAGCTTTGGATTGGGCAACAGCAGTGTGGACTCCCGGAGGTAATACATTTCCCACATTCTCAATCTTTCTTCTGCATTTCCGGGAGGTGTTTGAGCACTCTAGTGAGGGTAAATGTGCTGGAGAACAACTACCAACACTCACTCAGGGAAGGAGGATGGCTGCTGATTATGCTGAGTTTCCGTATCCTCGCTGCACAGACACAGTGGGTGGAAGAAACGTTGAAATTGTTGTTTCGGAAGGGTTTGTCTACGAAACTTCTTTCAGAGCTCGCCTGTCGGGATGAAGGAAAATCATTGCGAATTCATTGAGCTTGCCATCCATGTGGATAATTTACTGCACTTTCGCCGACCTACCCGCACACTTATCAGGCTTACCTTGGGTACGTAAGCACATCCCACACATCTCTTGGAATTCTGGTCAAATAATTTGCTGGGGCCACCATTGTCAAAACAGCTGCTTAAACACAATATCGCATCCTCAAACTCTGTCAAACACCGCTGAGTTAGAATCCCTGCCACCAGCATATGCCGATCTTAAGGAAGCCTTTAGTAAAAGTGAAGCATCTCAGCTACCACCACACCATGCTACAGACTGTGCCATCGACCTACTGCCTGGAACAACACCTCCCAGAGAACGGATTTTCCCTCTATCTCAACCGGAATCTGCCACCATATGTGAAAGAGGAATTAGCCAAAGGGTCTGTAAGACAATCCACATCCCCTGCTGCCGCTGGATTATTTTTCGTTAAAAAGAAGGATGGAGGATTAAGACCCTGCATTGATTACCGAGGTTTGATTGAGATTATGGTGAAATTCCACTATCCTTTGCCTCTATTACCTGACGTTCTGGAACATCTTCGGCAAGCTAAATTCTTCACAAAGCCCAATCTTTAAATGCTTATAACTTGATATGGATGAGAGAAAATGGCATTCTCTACCACAAGCGGTCACTATGAGTACCTTGTCATGCCCTTTGGCCTTTCAAATAGTCCAGTTGTGTTTCAGTCAATCATGAATAATGTTTTCCGTGATATTCTGGAGAGGTGGGTCATCCTGTACATTGACAACATTCTTCTATTCTCAAACCTTTGAGGAACACATACTTCATGTTTGATCAGTATTACAATGTCTTATCCAACATGACCTGTATGCCAAAGCAGAGAAATGTGAATTTCATCAAACGCGCATTTCATTTCTGGGGAATGTCATCAGTTCTGACAGGGTAGCAATGGATGATCAAAAAGTCAAAGCTGTTCAAGACTGGCCACAACAGCACACACTCGGAGCGCTTCCTCAGATTTGCGAACTTTTACAGACGCTTCATACGTAGTTATAGTCTCATCGCAGCCCCTTCTACTGCTATGACCAAACGTACTTCTCATCCTTTGAAATGGTTCCTCGAAGCACTTGACGCCAATCAAGCTTTGAAGAATCGCTTTACTTCAGCTCAGATTCTAAAACATCGTAATCCAGAACAACCTTTCATAGTTCAGGACGGCGCATCTAATACCCGCGTTGGCGCCATCCTCTCTCAGCAGCAAGGTAATCCAGCTAAAATGTTCCCGTGTGCATTCATCTCATGAAAACTAACCCCCACCGACCGAAATTATGATGTGGGAGACTGAGAGAACTGTTAGCCATGAAACTAGCCATGGAGCAATGGAGACACTGGCTTGAAGGAGCATGATGGACACTCTTCTTTACCCGATTCCAGTACCAAGTCACTTAACCTCCAGGTTCCAAAAACACCAAGGCCGTCACCCTGTTTAGTCAAACGCAGAACAATGACCACATTGACTACATTGAAATGATTCTACCTGACAAAGTGCTGCTTGCTCCAGTAAAGTAGGACATCACCACTGAGATCTCCCAATATAACCAGGCCCATCCACCACCTGCAGAATGCCCGGCAGATCACGTCATTGTTCCTGAACTGCTCTGAAAGACCCTGCTCCTTCAAATACATTCCACACCCAGCTCCGGCCATCCTCCGGCCAGGTAATACCACGATACTAACCATTGTTGACTGTTTTTCCAAAGCCTGTCATCTGATACCATTGAACATGTTACCTACTGCCTTTGAAACTGCCAAATTACTATGAATTCAAGTCTTCCGATTCTACGGTCTACCAGAAGATGTTGTTTCCGATCAGGGGCCACAATTTACTTTACGTCTATGGAAGGCATTCTTGGAACAACTGAACGTCAACATCAGCCTGACGTCCGGCTACCATCCCCAATTCAATGGACAGTCTGAACATCTCAACCAAGAGGTAATACGTTTCTTATGAGCCTACTGTCAAAGCCAACCTACTGAGTGGAGTCGTTACCTGTTCTGGGCTGCATATGCCCAGAATTCACTAGTCAACCCCGCCATCAGCTTAACCCTGTTCAGATGTGTTCTAGGCTTCCAACCCACACTGTTTCTATGGTCAGGAGAACCCACAGAACTTCAAGCAGTCAATGTGTGGCAGTGAAAAAGTTTGGAATCAGGCCCACATACAACTTCAGCAAGCTATCAGACAGCAAGAACAGACGGTGTCAGCCCAAGTACGCTCCAGGCCAATTGGTTTGGTTGTCCACTCGTGACATCCGTCTCCATCATCCCTGCCGCAAGCTCAGTCCAAGCTTTGTATGTCCTTTTAAAATCCTTAAACAAATTAATCCTGTGTCTTTTTGATTGGAAGACAATAATTATTGCCTAATAAATAGTATTTTTCCCACTTTTCATGTCTCATTGCTGAAACCGGCTGATGATCCTCGAGGAGGAACGGAGGAAGGACCCTCTGGAAAGGCCCATCAAATTTGAAGGCGGGAAGGTATTTCTGGTGAATGAACTCCTGGATTCCAGACACTGAAGAGACTTCAATTAAACCTACCCTATTAGTCTACTCTGAGAGTTAGTAGACATGCTATTACAAAGTAACAGTTAGTAGAATGTCTGGTAACACTTATGGTTACACCTATTAGTTGCTTATTAGCATGCACATTGTTAGAATATTAGCCATTTGTTAGTAGTAATTCAGCACATTCCCCTGACAGTCTTACTATTGCACCTCTCTGTCCTCAGGGGGAGTGCAGATGAGCCTTCTGCTGCTACCCATCCTGGTTTCTCTGCTGCGTACTTTCATGTCTCGATTCTTCCTTGACACAGGCTGTTTCTTTGGTTTGCATTCAAGGGTTGAGCGTGGCAGTACAAGGTCTTCGGCCTGCGGCATTTCCGACCCCTGCTGCAGGGCAAGCACGTGTTGGTCTGCAAGGACAACACTACAACTGTTTCATACATCAAACACCGGGGAGGTCTACAATCACGTTGCATGTCTTAGCTTGCCGACCATCTCCTCCTTTGGAGTCAGCCATAGTTCAAATCACTGCGTGCCAGCCATATTCCGGGAGAGCTCAGTCATGAAGCTGATGTGCACGACAGCTTACATTTCTGAAGAATTGCGATCATCAGATGCTTCTGCTGATTTTGAGTCGATTCAGGGAAGCCCAGGTGGACCTGTTTGCTTCCCACAAGTCCTCCCACTGTCAGCTGTTCTATTACCTGACCGAGGGGCCCCTTGGCATGGATGAACTGGCACAGAACTGGCCTGAGTGAGTCTTCTCGCACACACACTGTGCAAGATCAGGGAGGACGAGAAACAGGTCCTGCTGGTTGCACCATACTGGCCCACCTGGACCTGATTTTTAGAACTCCTAGTGAGAGCTCGCTGAGGAAGCAGAGGAGTATTGCATTTGTGGCACCCACGTGCAAATCTGTGGAACCTCTATTTGTGGCTCGGGATGCAGCTTTGATCCATGAGTCAGTTGAGCTTAAGTTCATGTCTGCTAAGACAGCGCTCCTGACAGTGCTCAGTTCCATAAAGAGTGATAGGGACCCCCGTGCATCTTCTGTAAGTGAAGAGTGCTTTGTGTTCAGGCCGGCCTACTTTCACGTTGTCCTGAGATCCTGGCCTGCATATGTGCCCAAGGCTCCCTCCCACCCAAGGTGCCTTTCCCCAAGGAGGAAGACTGAGCCTTGGCATTGCTGTGTAGCCCTTAGGAGCCAGCTCAGAGAACTGTCTCCAAGCAGAGGTTGGACCACTGGATAGTGGATATCATCACCTTGGTGTACCATACT
The DNA here is from genome assembly GCA_034779775.1 of Enteromius afrohamiltoni. Lineage (NCBI taxonomy): Eukaryota > Metazoa > Chordata > Actinopteri > Cypriniformes > Cyprinidae > Enteromius > Enteromius afrohamiltoni. Next base: position 3,640,844 of record JAUYWG010000048.1, read on the forward strand.
CAAGGCAAGCTGGTGTCACACTTGCTTCCCTCCCAGTCGAGTTTCCCATACAGCGAACCCTCTCGGCGAAGCAGTCTGACACCAGGCCCAGCATTGGTGATAGCTTGCCTGGGTTGCCGGTTAGACTGACTGACTGAAAGTCTC
>JAUYWG010000048.1:3656455-3667650 GCA_034779775.1 Enteromius afrohamiltoni
AATGTTCAGTGCTTTGCTACAATCTGTATTGTTAAAAGCGCTATATAAATAAAAGTGACTTGACTTGACTTGACCTCTGGTCAAGGAGGAACGTAATTTCACATCACTGTGTACTGCATCTGCTATATACAGTTGAAGTGACAATAAAGCTTCTTTGACTTTGACTTCGAAAAGATTGTATAACCCACAGTAAATAGCCATAATTTAACATTCCCCATTTAACATTTTGTTTTTGGGTAACACTTTACAATAAAGTATCATGTGTTAACATTAGTTAATGTATTAACTAACATGAAGAAACAATTAACAATACTGTTATTAAGGCACGAAAAGGAAGAATCAGCATTTAATAATCCACAGAGAGAGTAGATCTGAGAAGAGTAACACACAACGCAAAACATCTTTAATACCGGACTACCAAACACTAAACTGAAGTCAACTTATAAAGGGAAAATGATTTAATTAAAGACACACACCTGAACATAATGACAATCAACATGAGACAGAAACTAGGTCACACAGAGACAGAGCCAATGGAAACTGGCAGACCTTTAGCGAATCCTGCACTCAGAAGGTTGGCTGAGGGTGCAGGAGCCTCCTCCTGTGAGCCTCCTCTGGGCTGAACTCAGGTGGGTACTCTTGAGGAGCGAGCACTGGAGTATCAAGAGGAGAGGAAGGAGGGCTGGACGGGACCAGCAGAGATGATGGGGTAGGGACAGGATCGAACTCCAATATAGTTTCTCAGTTTCTTGTAAACTAAAAAGTAATGCATTACTTTACTAGTTACTTGAAGAAAGTAATCTAATTATGTGACTTTTGTTACATGTAATCCGTTACCCTCAACACTGAACACTACTTGTGATTTAAATAATGCATTAGTAAATGTAAAGTAGCATTAACTTAGATTAATAAATGGTGTAAGTATTGTTAAATCTAAGTTCATGTTTATTAATGTTATTAATTAATGAACCTTATTGTAAAGTGTTACCATTTTTTCCCTTATCAGTGATGTTTATTAGGGCTGTTTTTTTACATGTAATGTTGTTAAATGAATGTTTATTGCATATTTTAGCTGAATGAGTCTATGATGCTGTTTAGTGGTTGTTTGAATGACTCTGAGCTTCTTCTATATATGTTCGTATTTAAAAGCTGCTTGTAATGGGTTTTGGTTTGTCATGTGACATTCTCATCATCACCTGCATTTAGTGCTTATCAGTTATTCTCCAAATACAGTATATTACTAAGGTATTAAACGTATTTCAGTACTCCAAAAGGGTTGGCAGATAAACATTATATCAGTTAATAAAATTACAGTATTTCAAAGTTAAAATGTTGTTACCATATTTTTTATAGCCCATGGAGGAAGAGCTAAAGAGCGATGAGCACTTGAGCGCAATCACCAGAAAACACAGACATGATGCCGTTTCACTTACCATCTGCAGAGCTGAATCAAGAACAAGTTATACATTTTGGGCTATGGGTGCTCTGCGTGATCATTAGCAGTAGCACCTGAGAGAGTGTGCGACTGATACTGAGTGCGAGGAAAAGAGAGAGACTGGAGTCAGATGATGGAAAGGACAGAGAGTGAGAACGAGGAGAATTAGGAGATTAAAAGAGCAGGACTGGATTAGTTCTTGGGTTTTAATGATGCAAATGGAAATGTTAATGCTTTTGATCTCTCCACTCACTGACACACTTTCATGGATGTTTTCTACTCCTCTCTGAGGTCTTCAATCTGTGGAGCCGATTTTAGCATGAATGTTCATTTAGTGCATGCTTCTGTACTTAGTGTGTTAAAAATGTTCAATTTCATGCTGCTGGAGTGTTTGTAACTGGTCACGTTTAATCTCTCCTCAGTTTCAACACATGTACGGATTTATAATCCTGGAGTTGAGCTACAGATGAATCCAGCCACAATCATGGCGTTTTCAGTTCAGTCTATTGAAAACAAATGATGTGCAGGGCAGAGTGGGAGAAGCTGTAAGGGAAAATCAGAGACTTTTTTATTCCAATAAGATACGTTAAAAGGGAAACACAGCAGGGTGTGTTGTTGTTTTTTTTAAACAGGACAAAAATATATATTCTTTTTTCTCTCTCTCTCTTTTAAAATCCTTAATTTGTTTAACCCTTTTATTTACATCATGTATTATTTGTATTAGAAATGATCTTGAGTTTCTATATATACCAATACATATTTAACATTCAAAATTGCATAAAATCAACATTTTAACATAGTTTTATATTTCTAATTAAAGTGTTTTTTTTTAGGAATGCTGTGGTATTCTGTTTTTTTGGTAGTAAGCAGAGGGGAAAGAGACACAGGCTACGTGTAAATCACCCTATTAGTAATGATTTTATCACAGCTCAGGATAATCACGATAAGGCTTTGGTCTGTGCACATCAGTCAGTCAGTCAGTCATGTCACGATGATGTCATTTCTCTGCACTCCTAGATTAACCAGTAACATGACATTTACATCTTATAACAAGAATGAGTAAAACAAACAAAAACTGACTGTAGAAGAGGCTCCATGTCTAGAGATGAGATTGTGTTTAGAGTGGTTTATACTGACAGAACTGTCTGAGCAAATGATCAGTTTTCATCACTTTCAAAATGAGAAGTGTAAAAAGCCAGTAATAAATTTCAGACAAAACAAGAGCAAAGAACAAACGTTCTTATTATAAATTGCCTCCAAACTGGCATTAAACACTTTTCAGAAAAAAATATACAAAAGCTGTCACTGGGGCATTACCTTTTCAAAAGGAATATGTTTGTACCAAAAGGGTCCATTTTGGTACCTTAAAGATACATATTTTTACTTAAAGTGTGCATATTAGAACCTAATAGGTACAAAAGTGTACCTTTTGAAAAGGTACCACCCCAGTGACAGCCTTTGTACAATTATTTCTGACAGTGTACAGCAGAGGTTCTCAACCCTTTCCTGCAGAGTTTAGTTCTAACCTTGATCAAACTCACCTGCCAGTCACTTTCTAGTGAAGACCTTGATTAGCTTGTTCAGGTGTATGATTAGGGTTGGAGCTGAACTCTGCAGAACCCGTTATACATCTGGTTAGATCAGTGACAGGGAAATCTGAGAAGCTCTCATCAACTTATGAGACCCTTTTAATAAATGCCAAGACGATTTACCTGTGCTCTTTCTGAAAGGCAGTCTAGGAACACGCTGCCAAAAAAAAAAAAGTTATGCTGGGAGACAGTTGGACATTAATAAATGTGAGCCCTGGGGAAAAAAGAGTTTTTTGATTAAAGTGCAGGTCTCTTCTTGCGTCAGCAAAATCCAGAGTCAAACAACCCACAATTACCTGCTTAGTCAGTGTGTGTATCTCACAGCTGTGCCAAAATCATTCCAAAATGATAACAGCACAATTTTGTGATTGTGGATTCCTGGTCTGACCCTGGATTCAATCTCATTTTCATGAGTAACACATTTTAAATGCAAAACTAATTCATGCCTCTGAGACTATAGCTTTCATTGTGCTTTGTTTTTGGTAAGTGTGCAGCAAGATTGAGTGACTATAGCAAGCCGTTGTGACTCTTATTCCTTCTAGGGATATGACTTCTTGATTTCAGCACACAGCGGGACACAGCAGCGGGGACCTTCGCCTGAGTTTTAATGTTTCCACCCGGACTCTTTTTACACATGTACCTGGTCTAACTACCTCTACAGGTGTTTCACATTTACTGCTCTATTTAAACAGCGATCTCACGCTAGATCGGCCCGAAGTCATAATTACCCTGGTATTATTTCTGAGCGTTTATTCTGTTGGATTATTTGGTTGATTTTTGGATTGTTTATTGGACTTTGATTCTCGCCGCCTGCCCTGACCATTTGCCTGTTTTTGGATTATTGATTATTGCTGCCTACCATGACCCTTTCTGCCTGTTTACTGACCACGATCTGCTGTTTGTCTTTGTTACTACTATTTGCCCATGTACTGACCTCTGCCTGTTTGACCATCCTTATTAAAAGCTTGCAAATGGATCCTAGTGACTTTATATCAAGTTATGGGTGAGATGAGTAGTCAAGCGTCAGTTCTCTCAACACATCAACAACAACTGGAGAAACTCACCAAGGTTTCAGAGGAGCTGTTACGCTCCGTACAAGCTTTAACGGCCGCCACCGCTGCATCCGCCATCATCAGCCCAGCCCCCCTAGCTCTACTGGAGATATACAATGGTGCTCCAGGCAAGTGCAAGGGTTTTTAGCTTCAATGCGAAATTTATATGAATCAGCAACCTAGTAGTTTCACTCTGGAAGATAGTAAGGTGTCTCTAGTATGTTCTCTCCTTTGGGGAAAGGACTATAATGGGTCAATGCCCTGTGGAGAGGACGACAAATGGCATTTCCCACCTATCAAAGCTTTCTACATCAGTTCAGATAAGTGTTTGATCATTCTGTGGATGGGAAAAATTCTAAAGATGAACTGGTTGCTCTCAGACAGGGAAATCAATCTACCATGACATATGCTGCACTCTCGCTGACCTCGTCACACTCCTACTCAATCAACCCTTCGAGTCCTTCCGTCAACTGAGGAGCCCATGCAGATCGGAGTCACACACATTACTCCTGAGGAACGCGAGAGGAGAAAGACTCTTTATCTGTGCATGTACTGCGGTGCGGCTGGGCATATCCGGGCAAACTGCCCAGTTCGACCTCCACTCTCCACAGTTTACCGGGTGAGTGCTGTTTCATTATCCTCTGCCATAAAAATTGATGTGTGCATGATCATTAAAAACCAAGAGATCAGAGTCAGAGCCTTAGGGTCGACCACTAGGATCTGGAAAGATTACCACACGGACCCAAGAGCTCACTCTAATCACCAGTTCTCTGCACTCTGACAGGATTTATCTACTCGTTATATACTCACCTGATCACCTGCTCATCCTTGGCCTACCCTGGTTGCAGCGGCACGATCCCACAATTTCCTGGACCACACACCAAATCACTCAATGGTCCTCCTATTGTCACTCGCACTGCCTTCTTCAAATGAAGAGAGCCATCAGCAATGTACACTTCGTCACCAACGAGCACACTGACACCATGGAACTACCAGCCCAATATCACAATCTCCAAAAGGCTTTCAGCAAGGTTGAGGCCATACAATTACCACCTCACCGGTCTACTGACTGTGCCATCGATCTCCTGCCTGGAATTCTACCCCCCAAGGGTCGGATAATCCCCCTTTCACAGCCAGAGGCTGAAAGCATGGACCAATACATCAAAGAGGAACTATCCAAAGGCTTCATGCGCCAATCCACCTCTCCAGCTTCTGCCGGATTCTTCTTTGTGAAGAAAAAGTACGGAGGACGTCGACCATGCAATGAGCCCTGAATGACATAACCGTCAAGTACAGGTACGTTCTTCCTCTCGTCCCTTCTGCCCTTGAACAGCTACGCTCTGCCCGCTACTTCACCAAATTGGATTTGCGTAGTGCTTATAACCTGATCTGCATTCGGGAGGGAGACGAATGGAAGACTACCACTAGTGGGCACTATGAGTACCTTGTTATGCCCTTTGGGCTTTCTAATAGTCCCTCTGTATTCCAGGCATTAGTCAATGATATCTTCAGAGACATGCTCAATCGCTTTCTCATAGTCTACATAGATGACATCCTAATCTATTCAGAGGATCTCAATAGCCACGTTTAACACGTCAGGGCAGTTCTGAACAAACTCATTGACTGACACTGACTGTATGCTAAACTCTCCAAGTGTGAATTAAATCAAATAAAAAGTTTCATTTCTTGGATATATAATCAGTGCCAATGGAATTGCTATGGATGAGAAAAGGGTAACCGCTGTTGTAAACTGGCCTGTCAGGAACTTTAGCAGCAGCACCATTAACCTCTATGACTCGCAAAGGAGTGAAACGCTTACCCTGGACTGCAGAGAGCGACGCCGCTTTTTAAGAAATTAAAGAACGATTCACTACAGCCCCCATTCTATGACATCCTGACCCTGAACCCAAACTCTTCCCCTGCGCCTTCTTCTCCCGCAAACTAACAACAGTAGAGCGTAACTATGACGTAGGAGATCGTAAGTTACTGGCACGGAGTGGCGACACTGGCTAGAGGGGGCCAAAGAACCATTTCTTGTGTTAACTGATCACAGAAATTTGGAATATCTCTGCACCGCCAAAAGGCTCAACGTTAGACAGGCTCAATGGTCCTTATTCTTCTCTCGCTTTCACATCCAGATACCGTCCAGGATTTGTCAAGGCATGTGCAGTTTGTCAAGTGTCTAAGTCCTCAAGGCAATGCCCAACAGGATTGTTACAACCTTTACCCATTCCTCACCGACCTTGGTCTCACATTGCAGTCGATTTCGTCACTGACCTGCCATCATCTAACCATTTTACCACCATACTCACTATTGTGGACAGGTTCTCCAAAGTCTGCAGACTAATACCACTTCACAAACTATCTACCGCCTGGGAGATTTCACAGCTTATGATGGAACAAGTCTTCAGATATTATGGACTACCCGACGATATCATATCTGACAGAGGCCCTCAGTTTACCTCAAGAGTTTGGAGACCCTTCTGCACCCATATGAACTTCAACATAACATTTCACTAGTGAAAATACAATTACATATATCAACAACTGATTTTTTTATATCAACAACTGATTTTTTGATATCAACAATTAGATTCTTGATATCTTGAAAAGAATAAACATTTTAACTAGTGAAAACTGAATTGTTGATATCAAAAATAGCAATTGTCACTAGTGGAAATCTAATTGCTGATATCAAGAATTAACATTGTCACTAGTGAAAACTGAATTGTTGATATCAAGAAGTCATATCCTGAGATGCAATAAAAGTCAAAACGGCTTTCCATAGGGTGACTGTCATATAGTGATGGGAAGTTCAGCATAATGAACCAATCTTTTTTCTTAGCAAAATATCATTAAAATGTTACCTGTTACCTCCCTAACACATCTACTGCTTACACAAACGTTGATCTCACTACAAACAAGACAAAACTATAATGCTATAAGAAACAAAAAAGATTAATTAATTGTTTACCGGGATCTTTAATCTTAATCTTAATTCGCTCACCTTGCCTCTTATCTGACGAGTTTTTGGGTTTGAGTCGTTCGTTTATCACGTGACAGCTCCATGAGCTTAACCTATGCAGCCTGAGCCGGAAACAGAGTTGATTAGTTCATCTCTCTCGAGTATTCAGGTTTTTCAAGTCATTCGTTCATCCCATGACAGCCCTGTAATGTTAACCTATGCAGCCTGGTTTAAGCCGTTTGATCTTTTGTCATTTGACCACTTGGCACTTACTGACTCAGTACCCGAAACAGGTGAATCAATAATTCCAATACAGAAACTATAGGATGTTGCAAAAATGCGCATGCGTGACTGAACAAATCACTCCCATGAGACAACTCGTTCTTCCCGTGTGCTGAGTTTGTTCAAAAGGAATGAATCGTTGAAGAATGACCCATCACTACTATCATATGTGCGAAGGTATAATTCACACAGAGTCATATACTGAGATTATACTGAGGGATGTACCTCCATCAAGATGATGTCCTTCATGAGAAGTTCATGGTTGTTAGATTAGAACAGTGCCAGGTCTCGCACTTTTTGTTTTTGGTCTATTTAACAAAGGTTAAAGAGTATTGACAAATTATATATTCTTGATTTTTATTGCATTTTACAAAAATTCTCAATTATGGTTACATTGTGCATATATTAAACATCTGAAAATCATATCACTGTGTGACTATATTAGTGGGGAAATGAGAAAGAAAGGCAGTTGTTATCAGGGCTTTGACTGACAGCCATTTCTCCTAACTACAGCCAGATGCCAATTACAGGGAAATGAGCTGATAAGGCAATAAACCCTGATGAGCTGCAACATCAAACTAGAACAGACTGACTTTTATAGTTAATGCCTTGAAAAAAATAGAGAGTAATAAAACATGTAGCCTATATGTGCATTTTCCTGAAAACCTCCACTGCACATTTCAACCTGGTCACCTATTATTGTACTTCTGTCTCTGTAGTGGTGTTCAGTAGAATCAGTGTGTTTGACCACAGTTTACATTTCTGTTTAGTAAGTGTTTAGTGGCAGATGTATATTACTATATCACTGTGAAAAAAAATACAGGATTTTTTTTTGTATAATGCAGCACATACAGCCATTCTGTAATAAACGGAACAGCTTTGACTAGCTTTCACAATTGGCAGTAAGGTGATTTTTTTGTTTGTTTGTTTATTTAGCACATGTGTTTTATGTAGATATTGTCACAGACACGCCCGGCTCTGCACATACATGAAATACTTTGTGCCAATCAGCCTTTTTATAAAGGTGCAACCTTAACACTCATGCACGTGAGCTGCCGGCAGCACAGTCAGCATTTCTCAGTTTTCTGCATTAAGCTAAGGGTGTCATCATGATCAATTCCTTGTTGATTAAAGGTAAGATGAGGTAAGAGGTGCATCATTCAGATATGCATTCAGTAGACATGAAAAAATAAAAAAGCACCGACACGTGTAGGAGAAAAATAGCTGCATGTTAGCCAATCTGTCTATTTATACATATATACAGTATATATATATATATATATATATATATATATTTATTTATTTATTTATTTATTTTCTATCAACTAGCTAGTAAAATGTGTTTAAAACATTACTGCATGTTAGATCTGGGTTACGCCATCTCTGTCTCTGATTCCAGCGCAGTAACTAGCACACATTCTCAATCACCAATTATGATTAACCTGAAACACCTTAGACTAATCACCTGCACTGGTTAAAAGACTCTCACATTAATCAGTTGACGGCTGAGCTCGAGTGCTCATACTACCTTGTAGGGGTGGGTGATATAACCGAAATCTTCTATCACGGTATAAGCAATTTTCTACCTCGATACCAATATATATTAAACTGAATTGCAGCAATACTTTAAATAAAAAAACAACAACAACCATACTGTTTACTGTAAGTTTAATGTTTATTTTCTCAGAACAACAGGTACTAGCATAGTGCCTGACAGTATACCAGTTTCTGCGGGACATTCCAAAACACTTCTTGTAATAATCACGAACTACTGTCAAAACAACGAGCCCATGTTCGACAGATAAAGTGAATAATATCACGTTAAGCTGTTTTCTTATAATGGACTTCTATAGGAGAGAAAACGCTTAACGTGATATTATTCACCTACATGGGCTCATTGTTTTGACAGTAGTTAGTGATTATCACAAGGAAGTTTTGACAGAAATTCGGGCTTCCCTCGTCACTTTTTAGGTGCGTTAAGCCACATTAAGCATGTTTAACGTTAATAGTTTTAGAATGCCCCGTCTCCAATCATGTTAGTCTCATTCATATCGCTTTTCCTATACCCAAACCAATTCTACACCACACACAATGTACCTTTTTTCTTCACAATCGCCTCGTTGTTGGTTTCGTCACATGTAAGCGAACTCACCGCTGAAGCACCAAGAGGTGTGCACGCACTGAGGAAACGAGCTTGCGCATAGACGCCACTACCAGAGAATTTCTGAGGTTTGTCCAAGTCGCCACTAGATTTGTCTCTAGTCCCTTTTTTGGAAAAATGTCACAAAGGGGGTGACAAAGTCGATAAGTTGGCAACACAGCATCTTCCATTGTCGAAGATAATGTATATTGTGTACACAATAGCAGCCAGTAGAGCCAAACCCAAGGCCAGATCCGGATTTATGGCCAGTAGAGTCGTTACTATCATTTATTCACCTTGCTCACTGTCTGCATTAGCCACGTGCTACCTGTTGTTCAATAAACCTTTATTATTCTACTTGCCTCTTGTGCAGTGTCTGTTGTATAATAGATATAAATATACAAAATCAATGGACTTGTTTTTACTGAGATGAAGTACAAAATCAGAAGACCATATAAACACCATTGAGTACTCATACATTCAGTTAAGTGGAGTTGGTTGTTTTTAAAGAGGTTGTAGTGATGAAGACTTATTGGCATATGTTTATTTAATTATTGATAGAGAGGGCAGCAGTGCCAATTATAGATTGACTGCAGGGACAGTCCTAAAGTTCTTCAAGGAATAGTTGAATGGTTGAATAAAACAAAAACATTAACAGTTATGGTTATGTATGCACACCGTCTATGCCATTTTTCCACCAAATACGTATTTGGTGGAAAATATGCAAAAATGTATTTGGAAATCTTACATTTCACTATATTTGTCAAATCTGGAGCATCACAATTAAAGTGCTTTTCACATTACACTATTTGATTTATACTACTATCACTGCCACTGTTAAACAATGTGCAATACAAATGTGACTAAAGCTGTGCTTCATGTTGAACCATTTTTAACTTGCCTTCTTTTCAAAAAAAAGGAGAAGGGTCAATGAACCCTTGTCTCTAGTTCTTGGGTTCGTGCATGGGCGTAAATTTCATTTTACAGAGGGAGGACAATAAACATAAAATGTCTCACAAATAACACAAATAATACAGTCAAATTGTACTTATAAAGATATGTCAAAACTGTGGAAAACACTGCTTCTATCATTATTGTAGCATAGAGACTGCGTCATTGTTTATTTTCAAAGTTTTTCTCTGGTTTAATGAAAAGGCAGATTTTTTGCAATGTTTGTAATGTTGTTTACCAGTGTTGGTGTAACGTGGAGTCAGAAGCGTACGGATCCATTTGCAGGACTTTATTTAGGTTGGTAGGCTGAGGAATGAGTAACAGCTGTAACGGAAGAAGCGGAGGTGCATAGGTATAAAGTGTCTGGGTAGGAACTCAGAATGAGGGCGAAGGTTCCCGCTGTGTCCATTCAGAGAGGGCCACGGAGGCGCTATTGGTGACAGTTGGGAGTAAAGCACTACAAAAGTAATATATTACAGGAATAAATTACTTTTTTGCTGTAACTTTGCTGTAAGTGTGAGGCATTACTAATCAAGTTTCAGTAATATTTTACTCGGTACATTTTCAGTAATGCTTGCATTACAACACACTCTAGTTGTTCAAAAAACAGCAAGACACCACATTAATGTATAATAAAATGCCGCAAGTCAGCTCTATTTTCTGTTGGTGGTCAGTTATTATCCATGTGTTTGTAAATGAATACTTGTAATGACTCGCGGGAATCGTGTGGATCCATAAGCAACGAGGTTTATTGACGTAGTCAGACAGGCGGGGGTCGGTA
>JAUYWG010000048.1:3691923-3711296 GCA_034779775.1 Enteromius afrohamiltoni
GATCTCACTTTGTCTGTTTGAATCATCTTTATATAGATATTTAAATATGTTTTTCTCAAGTTCCTCGCTGGAGTACAATGTGAGCTGCTCAGAGTGCCAGAGCAATCTTAATTAGATAGATTAGACACAGCGACACAAAGGCTGGTTGGGTAATCTGCTTTGACTGAGCTGGTTATAGGTTTGTCCTGGTTTTCATTCTGGCTGTGCCTGTGCTCACGCTTTGAAGTCTCCATGGAAGAGAGAAACTGGGAAGCAGCGTGATAACAGAGGATTCAGTGGAGAAGACACTTTGGGGGAGAAGGATTTAATAATCTGATGTAATGCTTCCATTTTCTCTTTAGCGTTCACCGAGCGATGCAGATCCAGCCAGTATTAATATTCACCCTGCAGAGAATACTAGCAGAATGCAAAAGACAGAACAAACATTCAAATAATGTTCAGTCTAATCTGAGTGAATCTCATGCTGTTTCTCACCTTTATTGCAAAGCTTAATCAATGCAATGGTCTTCAATAAAGACATTTCTCTGGTGATTAAAGCACTGGAACTAAGACATGAAACGCTAGCTTGTCTAAAGAACCGTTGCTTTAATTGAAGTTTGATTTCATTTCCTTGATATGACAGGAAATGTTTTTGTATATCATTTTTGGTCATCTGCAAATACACTGAATACATACATTTGGTTTTATATTTAGGACAATATACACAATAATTATGTTTTTATTCATGCTTTCATGAAGACACTTTGAGGCTTGCACTTCACTTTAAACCAAACCTTTAAAACACTATCAGGACATTACGATTGAGGGATTAAGTTCATTTCTGATTGGCATAAAATAAATTACTGGTTGAAATGCATTATCCCAAATGACATCTCATAACTAAAGCCCGCTGTGAGACTTCGTGCCTGTGTTTCAGTTAATGGCAATTCTGGCCTGAGGTTACAATGGAAATACCTGAAATTTAAAGCTGTAAAAGTCACCGACTAACTCCCTGTCAAGCAATGGCACTGCATTTAATGAACAAGAAGAAAATATGTACTTAACTTAAAAATACATGGCCCAAGGAAATATTAATTACTGAATGCATAGTAATAATATTAGCGGATGAGATCATTTAAACGAATATACACAAATGGCAGGCCTCTGAAATATTGGATTTATAATAAACAACAAGCTATCGCTATCACTCAGCTGAACTGGCAACTTGGGTGGACCTAAAAATAAAACTTGAGTGTTCTGAGCGCAATGTTTCGACTCCATATCTAGCCTTGCACAGAAAGCTTAATAACACAGCCAATAGAGCTCACCGCACTTTCAGCTGGCGTTATACCATTCTGTGCTAGATAAAAATAGTTTGACACGTTAATATAATCAGTGTTATTTAACATAAACAGCTTGTCCAATCTCTTGGTCTCCACAGTGACCACATCTAACCATAAAGATGGTTTTAGGACTTAGTGGATTCCCTCTCCTTTGGCCCCATTAATGGGTTAGATACAATGACAGTGACCCAAATTACAAGATCTACCACATCTCTATTTCGCATAACAAACAACTCAAAAGCTTTATAATTGTCTGAGTGACGTAAGAGAAGCCCTTTCGAAAGGCTCGAGCCTAGTTTAGCAGTTCATCTCCAACTTTGACACATCCACAACAGCACAGCGCTGAGAAAGGGAAGGCAGTCTCTCGGTGAGGGGAAGATGGATGGGCTTGTTTGGAGGAGGGAAGGTTACTGGAGCGCAGCGGGGAAGAGGTTTAGGGGCTCTGATGAGGGGAAGTCTGATGGACGGTGATCTACAAGCTTCTAGGTGATCTGTGGCTCGGGAGGCAGGGTGTAAGATCACTCACGGTAGAATACGTATTCGGTGTAGCTGGCCCAGATTTTGTCGTCAGTCTGCTCGTGAGCGAAGGCGCAAGTCCCGGTGGAGTTGCAAGCCACCATGTGGAAGCCGGCATCGGCCAGCCGGTCAAAAGCCTGCTCCAAGAAAGTAAACTTTAGGTAATAGCGCGCCGTGTAGCGCTCAGGTGGGCGATCGGGGTCACGGCTCTCGTTCAGCGTTTCCCCGAAAACCTCCTTCGCGAGAGAAGTCTTCCCACACACCATAATCCGAGCCACTCGCCGGAACTTGGCGTCTGATTGGCTGTCGCGGCCGAGGGTATAGGAGCCCCGGTAGCCGATGGTGATGAACCCGGAGCACTTTCCGTCGCCTGACGCCAAGCTGGAGCAGGCAATGGCCCCGAGGCTCCGGGCGAGGTCGGCCCCGGGCGAGGGGTCCTCGGGGTCGCTCTGGCAGCCCTCGTCACCCAGAGAGTTCTGCTTACTGAGCTTCGGTGCCAGGAGCTTCACAAGCTCAGGGAGGTTGAAGAACTCAGCCTCTCGCTGCAGCCGTCCTCGCTCCGGGAAGTGATCGGGAAGGACCAGCTGCTGGTCGCGCATGTAATCCAGAATATAACGGAACAGGAATCCATCTCGGTCCACAAAAAAACGACCCTTGGTGTCGCGTGGCAGGCTCTTGGTGCTCTTCTGGCTGAACATCTCCCACAGCAGGGAGTCCGGCACACTTGTTAAAGTCGAGTAGCGGGTGATATACACCTGACCCCCCACGTTTAGCTCAACGATTTCCGGAAAGGTCAGTTCATCAACAGGAAGGCTAATAGCATTGTCAGGTAAAGCCATGTTTCAGAATACTTGGTGAAAGATATAAAAGTCAGCTTTGAAACTGAAATGTACACTGGAGCTTAAAATCTCAATATATTGTAATGTTAGAAATATCCCAGTGAACTCACAACACTCTCCAGTTCACCAGCATAGCCGCGAAACACATTGTAATCCGCCAGTAATGAGTTTTAAACAATGTAAATTAGCACACGTGGCTCGGAAAGATGTTAAACGCTGCCAGGCGAGAGCTGATGTCCCTTCGTTTGTCCATAATCGAAGGTCCCAAACATATAGACAGCGTCCGATTCACGTGAACCTACCGTAAGAATAATGCCATCTAAAGAGCCGTCTGCGAGCAAACGTCAGCCGTTGTCACGAAGGTGTTTTGGAAATTGTCCATTGGAGAAATAGATGTGAATGAAGAAGCGTCATGATGGGTTTGCTCTCGCGCTTCCTCTCACTGCGCGCACCGCAACCGGACCATAATGATCTCTCGAGCCAGCCACTCCCCTGCGCGGCGACGTCAGCGCCGCTAACCCCGCCCCCCCCCCTTCATCATGAAGCTTGTAATTTATTATACTTTATTGTCTCTCAAACGAATCAGTACAGCAGTGAGGCGTTTTATAAAACTTTGTTTACTTTGTGATTCAAGAAGAATGAAGGCTAAACACTTCTGACTATCTGTGATTTCCTTTAATTTATTTATTTATTTTTACATCATTATTAAAATGTTTTATATCAATTACATTGATAAATTCTTAATCACATTATTTATCTACTGTTGACATTACTGTTTTTGTTCTTACTTACAGTATTTTTCAGTTAATTGCTTGCATTACTCATAAACAATGTTCAGATTTATATGTTTAGAAAGTAGTCTACCAACAAAACTCACACAATAACAGAAACAGAAAATACAATGTAACACTGACATCTAGTGGTTACAAAGAGCTCTGACCAGATGCTTCAGAATCTTTCTCACTGGTCTCTCTTTCTCTCTTACTGCTGTTCCTATCTTTGTGGGGACAGTTGGTCCCTATAAGGTGATAAATACCAGGTGCACACACACTCCTTTCTATATTTTATGGGTTCATTCAATGGGTGTAATGAATTTTATACTGTATTTAAAAAAAACATTCTATGTAAAGCTTTATTGTTTCCTCATGGGGACCAAAAACGTCCTCACAAGTCCTAAACTGAATGGTATTACTATACTTATGTGGACGTTTGGTCTCTGTTGCTCTATATGCTGCTTTGCAACAATGTGTATGGTTAAATGTATATAAGTCTATATATAAGTCAACTTGGATTGAACTGAATTCTATAAGAACGGGAGTAAGGATGCTGAACGCAGGACCCTCTCGAGTCCAATCTCACACCGCTGCACTGCAGAGGATCGGCTCACCGCAAGAGAGCCTCGTGAATACACTGTAAACATTCCAGTTTGTTTTCACACACTTGCCCTGTAGACAACTGTAAGTGGACGTTGGAGCATTAATGATGTCAGTAATAACAGTGGTAGTGTTCTGCAGCATGTCCAGCAGGTCTGTCAGAGATGATTATTGACTTTCCAAGGCAGCCGTCAGTCTGTCAGTCGCAGCCTCGAGCAATTCACAGAAGACTCTCAAGCCTTCCATCTGGACCGCTGTGGGACAACAACAACTGCAAAAGCTTAATGAGGAAAATGCTGTCGCCTTTGTTTTTACGGCGGTTTATCCTTTAGAGATAGTTTCAAAGCAGCTCCACAGCATTAAATAGCTATGTTTGCATCTATTTTTGTGCAAATTTTGGAATATAACTTTAAAACAAATGCTAAATGGAAATGCAAAAATGCATAAAAACGCACACCGTCAATTCTGTGGGATATAGAACCGGAGCTCTTCACACACCCTCTGAAATCGTATTTTAATAGTTGTAATGTTTGTGTTATACTCACTTCTCATATCTGTCTAAACATCAGGCATCTGAACACAAGCCAGTGTTTATTATTGTGTTTCCTCAGGCTCAAGTCATTTGTTACGAAGGAAGAAAAGAGCCACAGGTTTCCTCTGTTTGTTAGTTCTTACATTCACAGTTTTGCTCATAACTTCAATCAGCAACTTTAAAATGAGGCAAATCCAACTGCGCCCTATAAGACAACACTGTCATTATTCAGCTGCGTTTAATAACTCTGTGTCAATGTTCAAAATTCAGGAATGAGGAATGAGTTTGATCAGGCTATAAAGCAGTTTCATCATCCAGCTCAGGTTTTCTTCTCATCAGTGATATAGCTTCACAGAACCCATGCTCCCTCAGTGAGGAGACGCAGGCGCAGACAACCTTATGAACATCCTTCTGAATAAAACCGGTGTGATGTGTTCACTCGCTGGGGTCCTTCGTCACAGTCAACAATCCTCCCAAGCTCTTGTCGTTTGTAGGGTCATGACTGAATCCATCCCACACACTCACACACTGCACCTCTGCTGCATGCCTCCGTGCTGTTTAACCACTTCCTGCTCTCTGTTGTTTGGTTCCTGATGAAGGGCGGATGAGAAGTGCTGTCTCTATAGCTCTGCAAATAAAGGCTTCTAAAATACTACAATCGATGCAAGTGTCCGGATGTTGAATTTAGTCTTTCCTTACACTACAAGATCAACCTACAATCACTTAAATAAGCATTTTTTATCCACTAGATCTTTCATTCAAAACCTCATCAACAAAAACAAGTGGGCATACAACATATAAGCGGTTTAGCTGGCTAGCCAGGTACTATATCCTTTAGATTAGTGCACACTAACACTGCTAGTATGCAGATTGGGTTAGCTGCTCTGGTTCTGGGTAAGAGGTCTCAAACTGCACCAGTCAGCTGTGAGGAAATACAGCCGCTCCCCCAGCGTCTCTGGCTGTTTCACGGCACGTGATTGGCTGTTGATTACTGATGTCACACACATATTAAACGCATCTGTTCAATAATGAATGAATGAACTTCATATTTTGATTTCCCTGATACTGTGAAATATGCCTCTGTATTTGGGCTGCCTCCTCTAGTGCTGCATCTTTCCGTAGAGGCATCTCATATCTTCTGACCAGATTTATTGAAGATACCGTTCATTAAATGCAGAAACAGCACCTCATATTTTTTGCCGTTGACAATATACAAAAAGATGATGGAGGGAGGTTTCCAGATTTATAAATGACAGTGTTGTGTGGTTTTCTTTTACTTTACTACACGGCTCTCTGGAGTGCTTGATTCTGATTGGTCAGTTGAGACATTTGCAGGTTCCTTCTTTTCAAATAATAACAGCTCCAAAGTAATAACGCAGAGCCGGTACTACTTACATGTTTAAAATCCCTCCGCGCCAACAGAGATGACCGTTTGGCGCCATCTTGTGACAAACACTGGACAACAGATGGTGCAATTTAATACTTGTAAATAACTAAAATACATCCCTTATTATATATATTCATATGTAGATGTTATAAATTGTCTTACTAACGTTTGAATGTTAGTCGCGTGGTACTATATCGCTTCGCGGAAGGATGAAAATGTTAATTTAAAACAAATACGCCAATAAACTGTTTCAAATTCATATTCATGTCCAGTTTTTTCCTTATGTAGCAAGTAGCCGTATAATAAGCGGGATAATGCAGAGGCAGTCGGTAGTTATAACTGATGATAAGACCTGATCACACTGTCGGGCTTATTTCTTCGATAACTACCGGCTGCCTCTGCATAGATGCCTCTACAACATGTAATCTTTAATTGTTGTAAGACATGCTCCTGGATCAACATTACTGTCCAAAAATACAAACCTATCCCAATCCTTACCCTTAAACCTACCCCTACCCAACACATATACCTACAATCAGTGGGAAATGATTAACAAGGGTGTAGAAACACCTAACTATGATTAGAAGCCTAAAACAGAAAAGTTAATCCTCAACTCTGATTGGTTGATGTTCAAGCACACTCACCTGTAAATTTAGCAATAAGAAACCTATTTTTCTGTAGTACTTAATGAAGTAGATCTTTATACAAGTATCATTAAGGAGCATACAAACAAAACAGCTGCAAAGACTATTTATTTTATATATTTGTTATTGTGATTTACAAAGACCTTCCACTGTGTTATTATAGGAATATTATTATTTTTTTTTTTTTGTCTGTGTATACCTTTGGCACTCTTGTCATTCTGAAAACACTGATGTGATGTTAGGTGGCACCAAACACATCTAGAGTTACTGTTGCAACCATTGTATCCATCCAGAGAAGAAATCATTCTGGATGTAAATCACTTGAATACATTTCCCAAAATGCACAAGAATAAAAAGCACACGCAGCAAGTTCTGCAGCTGAAGTGTGAAAACATCTGCAACAGGCAGCATTTAGTTTACACCACAAAGCAAAGCAATGCATCCGACTCGGGCCTGCCGCATGCTCTTGTGTAACAAGCTGCTTGCAGCGTCTTGATATCTCTGAGCTCTTTGTTGTGGCTTGTGCACGGCAGCAGCAGAAGCGGTCTGAAGGAGGAGCGTGTGTGCACTGAGCAAACATTGTCAGGAGCAGACCAATCCAGACGCCGAGCTTCAGTCACAACACACACACGTCTGACAGAGTGTAAAAATTTATTTAGCATAATTTAAAATAATTTCACGGTTAGTTCATTTATACAATTTATTTTGGTTACAAAAAGGCAATTTTGACAAAAACATCGAGTTCCCAGTGTATATATGTAGTACCACATACCATAGACACACAGACGGCGCGTGACCCAAGAAGAAACAGTCACTGGTCATTCACCAGCGGCCCACTCTCTTCTCTCACACAGCACCACACTTACATCCAGTTTGGCAATTGAATTTAAAAGTAAGGAATGATAAGACACTGTCCCGGTGTAACACCACAAACACTGTGACGGTTACACCGGTTACTCCACAACTCATCTTCGTATCCAAAGGCACTCTTTGGGCAAGTTTGACAGACAGCTCAGAAAAAGCAAGAAGTTAAAAACATTAGGCAATTCAAAAATATATTTATATATATATATATCAGTTATAAAACATTGTCTAGTCACAGGTTTCCACGCACGTCAGTTTAGCAAAATGTTTAACCACGACTTCCAGTTGAGAAAGCTAATCACACACATATCAGAAAGAAAGAGCGTCATATTCACTGCGCTGAGATGTAGAGGCACTTTCATGAGCAACACTGGAAACGCTCTTGTATCTTTAAATGCTGATGTACGTGAGATGAGGATACTGAAATACAGCGGCCAGCATTATTGGGTAACAGCAGGCCTCTTATTGAACATGCACAACCAAAAAGAAAAAAAACCCAAACAACCGCCTTCGAAGGAGCTGGTGGATGAGGGCTGGACAGACCCGTCAGTGTTTTGGGTGTTTGCTGGCGATCACTAAACGAGGCGGCAGAGGAGAGTAACTTACGCCAGGCTTTACGGTAAGCTCCGGTAAGGCATGCAGAGTAACCTGACTGACCGTCTCTGAAGAGGAACATACAGGCCAATGCTTACATCTGCCACCGCAACAACAGTGCTAACACTTGTTTAGCTGCGGGACGCAGCCCTTTATCAAAGAAAAAACACACCGGGCACGAATCTCAGGAGGATGGGTTTATCGAACAAAGCTTCAGGGCCATATTTAACCTCCAAGGAAATACGTTTAGCATTAAAAATATCTAGTTTGGGACCTTTAAGACACTTTGCACTTGTAAAAATATAACTGGAAATGTACAGCATTACAGTATTTGTAGTACTATATGTATATATATATATATAAAAATATTTTAAACAATCAGTCATTGTTTCTGGAAAGGTAACTTTCTTTGGCGAAAAAAAATCATCTTTTTGCCATTAAAATAATTTTATGCTCCTTAAGATTTTATTTCTTTAAAAGGAAGTCTATTTTTTCTTTTGATGTTGGAGTGAAATATATTCTGCGGTTTTGGACATTAGTTCACACAACACAACCCAAACAACCTATCGGAATATTGCTGAACAGCTGTGGATCAAACACTTATTAAGAATCATTCAGAAGGCACCTCAGAGATTTGGCTTGGATATCTAAAAACATTTAGTCTTGATTATATTGCACATTTATCTAAACGCCCAGGACGCCGCGAGTCAAGGGAGTAGATAGCTCTACTCACTCCTGACAGACACAGACATCAATAATCTAATGTATCGTTCGTCGAGAGGACCTGGCAACTAGGGGTGCAACAAAAAAATCAGTTCATGAATTGATTCTGCGAATTTCCAAATGCATCGCGTTTCTAAAGATCAGCAGATGCGCACAAGGTTGCTTTTTAATCACACACTCAAATGCTCATGTTTCAATTCACAATACTTTCAAATATATATTTATATACATCAAAAGATTCATCCCAAGAATTAAAGGTATATTTTTTCAAATTTTGAAACGGCGCTAGTTTGTAATCACACACTTAAGTGGTTAAATGTACTTCAATGTTTCAAAATGACTGTAAACAGCCACCCTGGTAAATCGCTTCAATCTTCACGAACTTTATGAATGATTATTTTAGGTTTGTATGTGTAAGCATTTGGAAACAAGCAGAGTACGGCTATTTATAAGGAACTCAGCGCCATCTGCTGCTCAAAACTAACGGAGTCAGAATCAATTCAAGACAGATATTACCACATTAAATAAAACCAACCCATGAATTTCAGGAATCGATTTTTAGCTCTGTTTTTACAAGCAGATAGCGCTCCGGGCTAATTTTTAACCGTACTAAATGACATGCTTTTCAAAACTACGAATCAGTATCAAACCCAGAAAAAAAAAAAGACAGAATTCATCCACAAATTGGTTTATCGTCGCACCCCTACTGGCAATAAACGTATTAATCAACAACAACAACAACAACAAAAAAAAAAAGGCAAGCGACATCAACAGACTGATTTACAAGGTAATGAGACACAAAGAAGTCAGCGGAACCAATCAGAGAGAGAGAGCGTGAGAAGAGAACGGCCCTGCTCAGCTTGTTCACCAGTTCATCTCCGTCACGTCTGACTATAAGAGCACACACTTCTTGGCGTTCTTTTTGGTAACGGGGTAAAGCACGGCGCGCACGGCCTCCACGAACACCTCCCGCACTCCCTCCTGCAGCAGCGCAGAGCACTCCAGATACTTGACAGCTCCGATCTGCTTGGCTAGAGCGCCGCCCTGCTGGTGGGAGGTGGGTGCCAGGCCCTGCTCCTTCAGCTTCTTCTGCGTCTCGCCGTCCGAGCGCAGGTCCCTCTTGGTGCCCACTAGCAGGATGGGCACGCTGGGGCAGTGGTGTGACACCTCGGGGTGCCACTTGTGCCGC
Source organism: Enteromius afrohamiltoni (assembly GCA_034779775.1). Lineage (NCBI taxonomy): Eukaryota > Metazoa > Chordata > Actinopteri > Cypriniformes > Cyprinidae > Enteromius > Enteromius afrohamiltoni. The sequence goes on from JAUYWG010000048.1 coordinate 3,701,907, forward strand.
ACGTTGGCGAAGGACGAGGGGCTGCCGATGGAGAAGCAGATGATGAAGACGTTGGTCTGCGGGTAGGAGAGTGTGCGCAGCCGGTCGTACTCCTCCTGACCCGCCGTGTCCCACAGGTTGAGGCTGACCGTCCGGCCGTCTACGCTCATCTGAGCGCTGTAGTTGTCAAACACGGTGGGGATGTACTCCTCGGGGAAGGCGTTGGTGGTGTAGGAGATGAGAAGGCACGTCTTGCCCACCGCCCCGTCGCCCACCACCACACACTTAATAGTCTGCATTCTGCGTCCGAACGGGCAGCGGCACCTGCAGCCAACAGCAGGAGAATAATGACCTCAGAGTCAGTTGCTGGAAACGAAAGGGAAACTTCATCCCAAAATTAAAATGTTGCCATTGCAAACCCGTGACTGTCCCATTGACGGCCAAATATTTCCCACTGTCAAAGTGCAGAAAAGCAGGAAAGACGTCGCCTGAGTGCTGCATCTTCCATCAGTGGTTCAACCCTAATATTATGAAGCTACGAGAACACTTTTTGTACAGAAAGAAAACAAAAACAATGAATAAAGAGTAGGAGCTTAACATCTCCATAGCGCTATTTTGGACAGCATCTGGTGGAAACACATTACGTACAAGACGTATCTTTCCATTGCGTCTAACACAGAACTGCGTACGTAATGCACACTCACTAGTTGATCTACAAAATGGTGCTACGGTGACGTTACGCTGCCGAATCTTTGAATGAAGTCGGTACTTTTGTTTCCTTTCTGAACAAAAAGTATTCTTGTAGCTTGCTAATATTACGGTTGAACCACTGACGGCAGACGGTGCATTCAGACAACATCTTCCAGGCTCTTCTGCACCTTGACAGTCGTAATTGTTTGGCAGTCAATGGGACAGTAACAAGCCTCCAGGTTTGGATCAAAAATATCTTCAATTGTGTTCCGACAACGAACAAAACTTTTATCAGGTTTGGAATGATATTAATGACCAAATTTCATTTTGGGGTGCAGTAACCCTTCGAGTGTTATACATCAGCTGTACGAACGCATGAATAAATGACCTTTCCTCTGATTTGTTAGAACAGGACAGTATTTGGCTGAGACGCATCTGGATTCTGAGTGTGTTGAAAAAATCTAAATACTGATAAATAGGCTTTACAGTTGTCTAAATTAAGTTCCCAGCAATGCAGGTTAGAGATGTAAAATATAAATGATTAATATCGTGGTTTCAAACTAGCAAGACCGACTCGATATTATCGTGGTGATGTGAAGCAATAGGTGTTCCCGGACACAAAGGTGTAGGTTTTAAAATACATTAATAATACATAAATAAATGCCTTTGACATTGTATTATAGGCTATTATCATTTGGCATATCATCTGTCGAACGAACTCGAAGCGAAAGCACTAAATGGCTTATTCTCTTCATGTTTATGCTGCGTGTGTCTATGCGAAGCTGCACTTCTTTCAAAAAGTTTTTTTTATACATAATGTGTGCGTATATTATATTAATATATTTAATATATAAACAACATTTTTCTTAAATATATACATTTGTATTATATATATATATATATATATACACACATACACACACACACACACATATATATATATATATATATACAATGAAAACAAACCGTTTTATTTTGGATGCAGTTAATCGATAGAAAGCACTGAAGTCTAGAACATGGGTTGAAGCTCTTAATTTTGAAGCGGATTACATAAAAAAAATTAACTTTAAAAAGTACAAAATATCTTTTTTCTCTTTCATTCATTGTAATTTGTTTCTGTTTACATCACAATATTTATTGTAAAGTGGTGGGGCTGGGCGATTTGGCCTCGAGTCTAAATCTTGATTAATTGAACATTTTTACTCGATTACGATGAGTTCATTTTTTTGCCCTCATAGTTCACTGACCAATCTTCTACAGTAAATATGCTCACATAAAGCAAGTGAGAGGTTTTCGAATGAAGGGTGCATTACTTGATTTTAAAACAGTTGAAGGAAACACGCTCTTCTATCTATGATTATTTATCAAACATCAATGTTGAACAACTGAAATGAAAGCACACATGGCCCTCTGTTCTTATAAACCTATATAATTATGTTTTAGTTTTAGAAAAACGCGATCGCGCAGGCCCACTGTATCTTCTGTGGAGAGTTCTAACCCCGCTTCGCTCCACCGTACCCAAGGCAGTCGTCACAAAGAGAGTCAGTTATTTCTTCGTGAACTCCTCATACCGAGTGGCGTTTGTGAACGCTTGTGTTATCGCCATCTGCTTCGCGCTAGCACTTGTTTCTGGGCGCTTGTCACTATGGTTTTCTATTTGTATTGTTTTGAGCCTTGCACTCTTCATATTCAGTAACGTGACTGTGCTCCAAGTGTTGAAACAAATTGGTGGTGTTATCTGACTTTATTTCGTTCGGCCAAAATGTCTCCAAATGACAGAGACGTTTTGCTCAGTTGTCTCAGTGTTTAAGTTCTCCGAGCTCAACGTAACGTAACGTAACGTAACAGAGCGGTGGTGTTTTTGAAGAGAAAGTAATCAAAAGATGAATCGCTTTCGATTCTGAAGACACTACCGCGCAGCTCGTCACTGATCTACGGCTCCGTGTATCACCCGCCGCGCATCTTAAAAACAGCTGGTTGAGATTTACCGCCAATCAAAGAACCGGCTTTACTGACGAAACGCGCATGAATGAATCAACGATTAAATTGCGTTATAGCCAATCACACACGATTCTGAAAGCAGCGGCCAATCAGAGGTGTTCGAGGAGTTGCCGCTGTGTGATTGCTCGCGAGCTGCTGACCGAATTCTGACTCGCGTGTTCATCGTAAACAAGTTCGTTTGAGTTCATGAGCTCATTTTGAATAACTGAGTCAACGCAAGCCTTATAATTAACAAGATACTTCACCGTGTTAAATACCTAATGAAAAGAAAACTAGATTGAAGCCAGTATTCTGTAATGATGCTGAACAATGAGAGTGATTAGCAATTTTTGACTGGGAACAGCACAAGTGTCACGTGACAGGTCAACATTTAAAGCTTATTGAGAGATCAGGAAGCTGTTATTACACTCCGTGAGCAAAGTCTGTAAATATTAACCAGCAAACTCCCCTCTTCCAAAAACATCCGCATACTCATTTCTTACAAGCAATATGAATAATAAACTGGGATTGTATTATTAATTCTTTACATTAAGAACAACATTATGTTTCAGAGCCTGAATACATGTTTACAGGCTCTCCACTGATACTGCTTCCACAGTTAGAAACTACAGCCAAAGGATCAATCAAATGAAAGCCAAAAGAAGATTTAGGGCTGTCCACTTCACTCCTCCCGTGAGTCTTTGGCGACGGGCCGGTTTGAGAGGAGAGGACAGGACATGAATCAGAGGTTTATCAGGCTGATCAGACTCTCAGGTGAGGGAAGTGGCAGGCTGTTATTGCGGAAGCTGCTAATGCTAGCCGCTAGATTAGCGAGCACATCCCTCAGGAGTTCGCCAGCAGCTCTTATTATCATATTTAAGCGCGTTAACCAGCGCAGCAGCGCGCGTTACTGACGAAGCGCTCGTGTGAGGGAATTTAACAGGTTATGATCTCTGGAAGCAGCTGGCGACATCGCTTCGCTTCTGTTAGCAGAGACTCCACACGACGCTGAAGCGACTCCCTGCCGCTACATTCACGACACGAGCATTGCTGTAATCAATAGTTCACTGTGTAATATCAGTACTCTTCCCCTCATCGGTCATCCCGTCTTAAGATTGTTATTAGCTTCGCTGGAGTTACAGTGACGGTATGTGTAAGGAGGCTTTGATCATATAAGATATAAAATTCGCCCGCCACGAATGCACTTTTCATAATCATAATAATAACAATCAAAGACTGCAGCTTTGACGCGTCGCGTTCAGTCGCTCATGATCAGATTTGATATGGAGGTGCTGCGCGCGCCCAATGACAACAAGTATTTCCTGTATTTTCTTCACGCCCATAACATGCGTTTTACAGCGCGTCTGAATGTCCGAACAAACACAAGTCCGCGTGCATGATATAACACGATGATAAAACTCATAACATGAGTTTAAAGAAGTTCTCACCGCCTCTGAAATCCTCGCGCGCCTCTCCGACTAGCGCTCCAAACCGTGCGCGCGTGAACGCAGACACCGGGATCTCGCGGAAGACGCGCTCAACGCTGCTTCAAAATAAAAGTCACTACGAGACGGAGCTGATCTTTTTTCTCTTGAAACCTCGTTAGGAACAATTTAAGTTTTGCGTTTATCTAAATATTACATCATCTCAAAGGACTGGCAAATTACAATAAAAATGTAAATAATAATGTGTGTGTAAATAAAGATAATTTTCATACATATCTGCATGTGTTGGCTCTTTAACGATCTCACCTAAAATAAATATTCAGTGCACGCAATTATCTCTTGAGATTAATAATAAATGGATTTGAGTAAAATAAAAAATTACTGCTAGATGTAAACGTCTTCTGCATGCGTGAATGAATCAATTACACAAACAGATCAAATCAATTCTCGAGTTGAAAAGTCAGGAGAACGTATCAAATTATCAGACAAAAAGTCTTTTCATTTAGTTCTTCTTGGAAGACACAAGCCTCCGTAGTTTTAGTGTCCCGGTTTCAGTAATGTTCACACTTAATGTTCCTTCGAAAACACAAATATATGTGCCAGGTTTATTCTTACCACATCTTTGGACATGCATTTTACCACAAGCTCAAGGGAAGAATTTTAGGCTTATTAGTACTACCACATAACCAAAATCAATCAAAGGGGTTCAGCTAACCCTGTCTTTTTAAAGCACGTCTGAGTCAGACCCACTCTGAACACAAAACATGAGTTCAAACACCATTTTATTATAAAAGACTGCATTGGAATACTTCTTCAAACCATTCAATTCCATAATGATCCTAAAATGATTTCAACAGACACCAGCGTTTGTACAGAGCTACTGTGGACAATCTTCTGAAGAGAACCACAGTCATGCGCAGAGAGGCTTGGTTTTATACCGCTGCTGTTACGAGACAAACACACAGGCTTCACATCATCACCCATCTCTAAATCAAACATCAGAAGTCCGTCTCTGCTGCTGAATGTGATCCTCTGCTCCTGACACCATCAGCAAATCACAACAGGACAAACATGACAATTAGACTCAACTATTAATCCCACATTAGATATTCTTCTATTATTGCGTTTTTCGTTTGCAGTTTCATCCTCTCAGCTCAAACGTGTGCAGAAGCTTACCAACCGAGCGATAGAAGCAGAACCGATGGACAGAACAGATATATCTTTATTTAAATATAAAACATTGTTGTCTGAGGAGACCTGATATTATAAATACTTCTAGACATCCTGAAGCCGTTCAGCCACACATTCAGCCTCATTCATTACCAAGAAACAAGAAAAGTGCATGAATCACATCTTTAACGAAGGTATCGGGCAGGAATGCACGTCTGAAAGGCTGGAGTCGTGTCTATGATCAGCTTACAGCCCGGATGGCAAACCAAACACGCTTCGAGACATCATAACTGAATTTGAACTTCTAGACATTAAAGGAGGAGGATGAGGAGCCAGGACAATATAGTTGTGTAGAATGTACAGCCAGAAACAGTGTGTGTGAGCGAGAGAGTAAGCAGAGTTCATTCAGTCCAAACACTTCACTGCTGGCCCTCCTTCTTCTCTCCGGACTCTCCTCCGGAGCCCGAGCCGGACCCGGAGCCGCCTTCACGCTCCGACGCCATCTGACACACACAGAACATTACTAATATAAATAATCCTCATCCAAAACTTTATAGGTTTACAGAATTAATTAATTCTTCCTAAACAATACACTCAACGAAAAATGATGATGAACCGTTCAAAAGTTTCAGAACAGCAAGATATTGAATGGTTGTTAAAGATGTTCTTCTGCTCATCAAGGCTGCTTTTATTAGATTAAAAATCCAGAAAAAAAACTAGTATTGTGAAATATAACTTCAGTATAAAAGAAGTGTTTTCTGTGTGAATCTATATTAAAGTGTAATTTAATTCCTGAGGTTTCATTATCAGAGCTGGAAACAGTTATAACAGCTGCTCATTGGGTTTTAGGAACCTTTGATTATTAAAATATTGAAAAGAGAAGCATGTCTTGGATAATAATGTTCAGATCTACTGTTACAGTAGTTTACCGTTTCACTACCGCTCAAACGTTTGGGATCAGTGCATTTTTATTCTCTCTTCTTTGAAAGAAATGAATACTTTTAACAACAAAGGATCTATTAAATGAACAAAAAAAGTCATAGATTTACATTTTAGAAATGTTTTATATTTGGTAAAAAATTCTGTTGTTTTTTTTATTGTTATTCAAAGAATCCTGAGAAGAAAAAAAAAAATCAGGTTCCTAAAAACCATGAAGCAGCTGTTATAACTGTTTCCAGCTCTGATAATGAAACCTCAGGAATAAATTACACTTTAATATAGATTCACACAGAAAACACTTCTTTTAAACTGAAGTAATATTTTACAATATTACAGTTATATTTACAGTTATTTACTGGTTTTTCATCTAATAACTGCAGCCTCGATGAGCAGAAGAACATCTAACAACCATTTAATATCCTACTGTATTGAATATGATTTGATTTCTATGCCTCCGCAGCTCTTAGCAGAGATCAGTGTTGTTAGAGTGAGGAGCAGACCTTCTTGTAAGCCATCTCGAAGAGCTTGAGCGAGGCCTGCTGCAGGTTTGTGGCCGCTTGCTTGATGCTCTCCCCCGTCTCCGAGTCCTTCCGCGAGAGCAGCTCTTGTACTTTAACGATCTCCTCCTTCAGTTTGTTACACTGCAGAGAGATCACAAGTGTTAGCCTCCTCGAGAAGCGCTGATCTCAGACCGACCGTCCGACAGCAGCGAGACAGACCTCATCGGCCGGCAGCTGGTCCTTGAACTCCTCCATCTTTGACTCGGTGTCGTGAACGATGCCCTCGGCCATGTTGACCGCTTCCACGCGATCCTTTAACACAAAAAACAAGCCGTTAAGAGGAGTCAAGACAGGCTTAGTGCGTGTACGGTGCAGAACTAGATCAGAGACGCTACCTTCCGTCTCCGGTCCTCCTCGGCGTACTTCTCAGCGTTCTTGATCATGTTCTCAATGTCGTCTTTGCTGAGGCCACCAGACGACTGGATGACAACTGGAAGCACAAAACAATCCATGCTTTTCTTCAAGACAAATCAACCAATGTTTCAAACTCACTTTTGATAACTGACTAGAGGTTTTAATAACCTTTTTAACCTGAAGCAAAAAATTATTAACTCTAACTTCAGACAAATATGAAAAAAAACAAAACATTTAATCTGCAAGTAAAACATGAGAGATTCGTTTACATTACAGAAGTCTTAAAATGCCCCCATTTTTAAGGCTCCTAATATCGTTGTGAGACTCTCCTACATGAAAAAGCGCTTTCCTTTGATTCTCAAGCCATTCGTTTGAAGCAGTTCTAAGATTCAGCCTCTCTAAACCCCTCCCTTCTCGGAGTCTACTCTTCTCTGATTGGTCTACAGCGTACAGCAGTCGTCAGTGGGCGGGGTCAAGTAGTTCACAGCCAGCCAATGCAGAACATGCGAGGAAACTATGCAAAGTGTTACGCCGCGACAAAAAGCGACTGGAATTGCTGACGACTCATTCAGGCTGTAAAGGGTCCATTTTTTATTTTGGGAGACAGTACGTTTGTGCACGTTCAGATTTGCCACTTTGCAGATGGTTTACGTTCACATACAGCCACGTCACACACTGGTCATGCTGGAAATGGCATAATAGAGGCACTTTTGGCTGCTCTCCCGAGGCCACAGGAGCAAAATATAATGTGCCTAACATCTTAATTAACATACACCAGTCAAATGTAACGTTGTAAAGTGTAAACTCTTCACTGGGCATGTCTTTATGACGTGCCGACACATGATTTTTTGTCAAACAGACTTCAGTTAAATGGGCGAGTACGTCGAGACACTTCCATAAAAGCATTTTGAGGTCACTGATTATTCTCTGGACTTACTCTGCTGCTCTCGGCCGGTGCCCTTGTCTTTAGCAGAGACGTGAACGATCCCGTTAGCGTCGATGTCAAAGGTGACTTCGATCTGTGGGACGCCACGAGGAGCCGGAGGGATGCCCACCTGTTGAGCACAGTCACAGTACACAGGGTTATCCTTCAGCTAGCTTCTGAAGCTGGCAGCGTGTAAACCCGTTCTGTCCCAAACACACACCAGGGTGAACTGTCCCAGAACCTTGTTGTCGGTGGCCATCTCTCGCTCTCCCTGACAAACCTTGATCTCCACCTGAGTCTGTCCATCAGCGGCGGTGGAGAACACCTGAGGAGCACATCAACACCGGCCCGTGTCAGTATCACCTGAACAGAGCGCAGCCAAGCTAAGAGCACATACTAACATCGGTACACTGACACGCACCAATCAGCGTTCCCTTTCTTATCCGAATAGGTTTATTCATTTTTACATGAGGGGGTCTTCCACAAAAACATCAATGCTGACGTTTCATGAGAACTAAGAATGTTAAATCATGTCTCGCTCTGATCAGTGTTTGTGATATTCACAGGGAAAAAACCGTAGGCTAATAGTGCTCATACATAAACACACCAGCAGCTCAAAACGGTCTCATGATCTCGTCCCAGAGGAGTTCAGGCGAGCTAGTGCAGAGCTCTATTTACGCACACTGATCATTTCAGTTTGATTTTAATATGCTCTTCATATGATGATCAGAAGCCTCCATTAAAATGGCTTGATTCATATGAATCGTGTTTTTTAACAAGTTATGGTCTTTGTATGCTTTTTTTGTGTCTTCATCATCCTTTGCTATAGACGTGAAGCTGCAGAAAATCAAAGCTGATAAATGTTTTTTTTTTATTTTTAAATGATGGACAGAAGTTTAGGATTTGTTTCTCAGCATGTGTGTGTGAAGTGACCGTTAGGGTGAAACAGGAAAAGGTTTTATTCAAATATACTCGGGTATAGGAGAAGACTTGAAGGAAATATGTTTTGGAAAAGAAACACTTGGTTTAGAGGACGCATGATGTTTTGAAGCCATCTCGCCGAGGCGTGAGCGACAGCAGCATACCTGGCTCTTCTTGGTGGGGATGGTGGTGTTTCTGTTGATGAGTTTGGTGAAGACTCCTCCGAGCGTCTCGATGCCGAGCGACAGCGGTGTGACGTCCAGCAGCAGCACGTCCGTCACGTCTCCGGCAAGAACACCTCCCTGGATGGCCGCTCCGATGGCCACCGCTTCATCGGGGTTCACAGACTTACTGGGAGCTCGGCCGAACAGATCCTGGACCGTCTGCTGGACCTGAACACACACACACACAGACGCTCAGCTCTAGA
>JAUYWG010000048.1:3735151-3749718 GCA_034779775.1 Enteromius afrohamiltoni
TCAACCTCAAATTTGGAGCACAACTTGTTTGGCTTTGATTACCTTTCAGTTTTAGAGAACATAAATAAATAAATAAATAAATAAACAAATAAAGTTTATAAGCAGCAGCACAGGTATATTTGTAGAAATAGACAACAATACATTGTATTGGTCAAAATTATTATTATTGGCAAAATATTATAAAGTGAAGATCATGATCCATGAAGATTTTTTGTACGGTTTTCCTACCGAAAAAATATCACAACTTCATTAATGACTAAGGACTTCATCTGGTCAACTTTAAAAGTGATTTTCTCAATATTGATTTTTTTTACACTCTCAGTTTCCAGATTTTCTAATATTTGTATCTTAACCAAATATTGTCCCTATCCTAACAAACCAGACATTAATGAGATTAAAAAATAACCCTTATGACTGGTTTTGAGGTCACATGTATAATAAATGAGTCAAAATATGCACGTCATGGTACAGGACACTTCTGTCACTGAAGACTGACATCAGCTCATCAAATATTGCCTGTGTTGACCCAAATCAGCCTCTGAGAACATGTGTTGTCCTGCAGCTCGTGTGAATAAGTCTGCTCCAGCCGTCAGGACCCTGAAGACTCTTCCCATCCTGAGCCAGTTCTCCCCCCGGAGCTCGGAGCCTGCTCCTCATCACACCGCCCCGCTGTACGAGAGCGAGGAGCTGTAGAGCATGTGCCGTTTGGATGGAAGCGGATTACCAGTTTCAGAATAATGTATCGCTTTGATTGCCGTATGTCTCAGTATAAGTGTGCAGTGCAGTCACTGATACACGCAGAACTACATTGTGATCGTATTTATGTCCTGAAAATGATATTTGTTGGAATTTTTGTTACTAGCACAAATGTATTGATTACAGTCCTCAACACAGATATCATTTGTGTTATATATGATGCGAGATGAACATTTGAGTAAAGATCTTTGTGAAAATACCATACGTTTATCGGAGAGGTGTTTTTTCCAAAAGATAAAACTCGCTATACTATATACATATATATATATATAATATACATCAAAAACTGAAGTTTTATGTATAAATACATATATACATGCATGAATATATTCAGAATTCACTTAAATATATACGTGTGTATTTCTACATACCTGGTGTACACAGTACACATATATAAATGATGTAAACAAACCCTTTTATTTTGGATATGATTAATCTGCCTTATATATATATGTATAAGAAATCAGAAAGACTGTTTTCCAAAAGATTTATTACAGAAACATTCTATAAACGAATTATGAAAAGGTCAAGAAAAAATATTCTGTTCTCATAACCAGTTGGATGTTGGACATACAACATGAGAAGATCTGTAAAGCTCCTCGGGTACACCGGACTCTTTCGATGAACAGATAACACTGACGACAATAAAAACTACACAGATACAGTGCATGTGAAGAAAGAGAAGTCATCCACGCAGCACAACGCAGCACGGCAGGAACGGACAGCTTGGAGAGATGCCTCACACCTTCAGATCTCCACATCACTTTCTTTATCATTATCATGGTCACCATCATAAAACTCATTGGCTGCTTCAGGCCTGGGATCAAACAGAAGATCAAGATTCAATTCCCAGCTGACATTAGAGAGAAGTACAATAATGATAGACACTTTTAGCAAAGATGCGTTAAACGTAGAAAAAGTGATGGTAAGGACATTTACAATATTACTAAATATTTCTTTCCTGTCACAGTTTCCACAGAAAAGCATTGCTAATAGGGTTGGGCCGATGGGCATCGTGATCCGCCGCAGCAGCAAGCTCGCGAAAATCACACTTAATCTATGGCGGCACATCTATGCCATTAATAAGCGAGCGCACCACTGATGCTGGCGAGCATGGTAAATCATTTCCGCGAGAGGAAAACTGATGCACGTGCGAAAAAACGGGTCCGCGAGCTCGATATGTCAACCGCGCGCGCGAACACTGTTATTTTTGCCAGTCGTGGGGCGGGGCTTGGTGTTTTATTTACAATAAGAACTAAGATCTTGTAGATTAGAATAATATTACTGTCATGTTACTGAAAGCAGACACACGCAGTCTTGGTGTTAGTTTGGGGTCACCTGGAGAAGTTGTCCTCTGACCCGCGCTCATCAGGGTCAGCCTCGTCTGGACGCTCGTAGCTCAGCAGATCAGAGGGAACGTCATGGATCTGAACGCTCGGGGCGTGATTCAACATCTTCAAGTTCTCAAACACTGTCTGACGAATCTGCTCCAAATACTAGAAACACAGGCAACAACACACTAGAGCAGCACTTCACGCCTCTGAAGCATTACAAACACCGTTTGTTTTTTATTTCCTGGTTTTTGAATATGGTCTCACAAATATACTGTCAATGTAAAGGTTTGTAGATGAGGGAAATAACTCATACTTGTCTGGAATTTTGGTTTTCTATCCTTGTGCTGACATCTGGGTGAAGCGTGAAGTCTGGAGCAAAATATTCAAAGTATTCTGTGCAGAGGAAACATCATGAAAACAAGAGTCTAAACAAAGACACGGAGTAAGAGTTGTCCTTCAGTCTTACCACTATACGGCAGCTCATCACTAATGGACTCCTCAACTAGCAAAGACGTTTCGTATGTCCTGAAAATCAAAGACATGACACGTTAATGGAAATATCAGAAAGAGAAAGACAAAGAACACTTGCAGAGTAGTAGCATTCACTGAAATCAAGCAGCAAGAGTCTTCACACATGGCCTCCCGAATGATCAGAAAGGAACCGCTGGAACAGTTTTACTAAATGGAAAACCATGGCGACGGTGGCGTGGTGTCGTATCCTGGCAGGTGCTGCGACTCCACTTGTTTTATATCTAGTTGGCCATTTTCTGTCTTTAAACATATTTGTCAGAGACCACTTTAAATTTTAGTTACAGAGTTAAGCGTTGTAATCGCGAAAAACTAGAATCTATGCTTTTTGGTGAGTTCTTTTTACTACTGCTATTTCTACGGCTGCACTACCGGCACCTGTTGTGTCTAGAACTCTCCGCGTTGATCGGTTGTGTCCCGAAAACTCAAGTAATTATGTTACTCTGGGGAAAAATTGTTTATATTCTGATGTTCTCCAGCCATCTATTTTTGGATAGCTTGTTTGGATATTACACAATCTACTCATATGAATTGGACTACGGAAAACACGCCGTCAGACAGCGGGGCTTTACTGCGCCGTCAAGAAAGACTCATGGATTCCTGCTTACTTTATTGCTGCTCTCTGGGGATGTTCAGTTAAATCCGGGACCGGTCAAACCGATAATACAACTAATCTCTGGAATTGAGCCTCATTTGGGGACGACCGTGGCTTCTCAAGGCGAGGTGAGTGCCTGGGGATTTCCTGTGGATAGACCCGGTACTTCAAACAGCAAAGTGTGTTTACCAACAACGTACACAATGCTTCAGTGCATGATATTTCTACACTGTTCGACGGAGACTCTACACGATCTATCAAGGCTCCAGCCTCTATACTCAAGGCCTCCATGTGTCGAAATCTTGCAGTAAGAAAGCAGACTGCATGTAGAATTTTTCAGACTGTGAAACCGAGAGGACATTTGAATATCAGGAGCATTGCATCAAAGAAGGAACAATTGTCTCATTTATTACTTAATTCAAATTTGGATTTCCGGTGTTTATCTGAAACTTGGTTGCATCAATTGTCTCCTTCAAGTGTATTTATGATGCAATGTACGAAAACAATGTGATAACCTCTAGTAATGTCCTCTGCTGTATACCTAAAGAAAACTAGCAGAGTTTAATGAGGAAATAGCTAGCTTAAAGTGGGATGATATATTATCTTCTCAGGACGTTGAGTACGGCTGCAACGCACTCATCAACAGAGTAAACTTTGTTAGGGATAAATTTACTAAAACAGGGTTGAAAAAAATTAAGTATAAAAATAAATAATCTACCTTGGTTCAATGATAACTTATGGAAGCTGATGAAGAACAGGGACTCTGCATTAAGGAAGGCTATTAAATCAGGTAGGGATATCAACAGGCTTTGTTATGAAGAATTGTGGAATAAAGGTATTCGTGAGATGAGAGTAGCTACATCAAGTTATTATCTTCGCCAACTGAACAAGGTAAAAGGAAACAGTAAGTTGATTTGGAAACATGTCTTCTGCAAAAGGACACAAATTCTCCATTATTACTATAAGATTACTCCATTGCTACTGCTTTTAATGATTTATATTTTTTTGATCAACTCTGTTAAGGATCTAGGGGGAAATTTGCAAAAAGAGAAAGGAAGATTCTATCGCCTGGTGTTGATAGCCAAGGCTTTATTTATCCTGGCCATGGTTAATGAAATACAGGTTAACAAAGTTATTAGTTCACTTAGAAATACTTAATGTAGGGATTTCATCAGTTTGACATCAAGTTTCTCAAAACCCACAAAAATACATTAGCTCCTGTTATTTCTCATTTGAACATAGTGTTTTGGAAGCAAGCCATTGTTTCGCCTATTTTGAAATCTGGTGACTACTGTGAGGTTAGTAATTATAGACCTGTCAGTATATTGCCAGTAGTCTCGAAAGTTATAGAAAAGGTAGTTTTTGAACAATTGACATCTCATCTTAATACAGCTAGTGTTGGTTTACACTGTATGCAATTTGGGTTCAGGGTAAATCACTCCACTGTAACAGCTACTTTATATCTAACAGAGCAAGTAAAATCTAAGCTTGATAAAGGTGGAATAGTTGGTGCTATATTTTTAGATTTGCGTAAAGCATTTGACACGGTTAATCACAAAAGGGATGTTTTTTTCAAAAATGAAGGTGTGTTCTCCCAATACGCAAACGCAAATTTAGCTTATCAAACGTTTATGAGTATGATTTCTATTCATTTGAATGAATGTTTCCCTATGGGTAAACTGTCTAAAAAACAGAATACAGTTTTAAATAGACCTTGGTTTACTGTTGAACTAAGGAAGCGGTTAAAGAAAAAGAACAAACTGTATAAAAGGTATGTTGCAAATCGTACTCCTCTTACTTATGCTATTTAAGTAATCCAAAGGAAATAGCTGAACATTTTAATACTTTTTTGTTAGCATTGGTCCGAAATTAGCCAATTTAATTCCAGATAGTGTTGGAAATCCTTTGGATTTTATTCATCGGTTATTTCCTGTTATGTCTTCATTTAAAGTAAGTGACATCATTGATCAGTTAAAACCTACCGCGGCATATCTTGTTAAACAGGTGAAGCAATCCATTCTCCAACCACTTTCTCATTTTCTGTCTTTATCTCTGGAAACAGGACTCGTGTTTAAAGCTGATGGTCCTTGTTGTTTTACAAATTATAGACCCATTTCTATTTTGCTATGTTTCTCCAAAATATTAGGAAAAATAGGATAATTTCTCATTTAGATTGTAACATGATTCTTTACAACTATCAGTATGGCTTTCGTAAAAATCATTCAACTTATATGGCTCTACTTCAGAATAAATCAGAATATTCTACTTGCTAAATTATATAAACATGGTTTCCAAGATATCACTTATAAATCACTTATAAAAGTTATTTTTTCAATAGATCACCGTTTGTTTCTTTCCAATAAAGCTAAACAATGTGGGGTCCCACAGGGGTCTATTCTTGGACCACTGTTGTTCCTCATTTATATAAATGATATGTCTAGTGTTTCAGATGTGCCTTCCCTCATCATGTTTGCGGATGTTACGCTTGTTCTTCCACACTCACATTTTAGTACGTTAATGAGTAATGCTCATTTGGCCTAGCTGCCTACACTGCTTGGTTTAAGTTAATAAATTATCTTTAAATATTAAGAAATGTAATTTTGTTATTTTTAGTGGTAAAAAAAAAAACCACACAATAAAGAACTAGCGAGAATTAAAATTGGGCCTACTGAGATGCTTCAGTTTACAACAACAACATTTATAGGAGTTATTATTGATGAAGGTTGAGTTGGAGAGGACATATAGATCATGTTTGTGGCAAAAGTAATGAGTCAATTATAATAAGGAGGATTAGTCATCTTGTTACTACAAAATGTCTTCGCAATCTATATTATAGCTTTATCTGTATTTATCATATTCCATCATGGTGTGGGGGAGCACATTTCCATCAAAGCTACATAGAATTCTAATTCTCCAGAAACGGTCTGTCAGGACAGCGGCTCGTTCAGGCTCACACATATCTTCTGCTCCGTTGTTTAAGAAATTACAAATTTTATCCATTTTTGATCTTCTTGAAATTTGTGTTTTTATGTACAAATTATTTTCATCGGAAGGAAAGATTCCTGGCCAGTTTGCGTTACATTTTAAATCTAACTCAGTTGTTCATGCTCATAATACTAGGCATCTTCATCCACCACATGTGGAGGTCAATTTTCAATACGATTTGAAGGTACTCAGATATGGAACAGATTTTCTCATTTGGCGAGACAATGCACCTCCATTAGTGATATTCCTTGCTAAGATCTTCATTTGGACAGATTTAAAGCTGATCTCAGACAGATACTGTCCTCTCCTAACAAACGTTCACTGGTTTAGTACTCCAGGGTCACATACAACTCCTTTAAAGTGCACTTTATAACTACCATGTCTTTCGGTGATTGATAGTGAACCGTGAACGTACCAACATCTGGCCACGTTTCGGACCGTGTATCCTCCTCCACCCAGAACAAGCAGCGGGATCTTGAAGCTCTTCACAAACTCCACACAGTCTCTAGAAACACAAGGAGATTTACCCACAAGCCCTGCAAACACCGAGCAGCTGAAGAGAAGCGGTCTTACCCATGTCCTCGTATGCTGAGATTGAAGCATCCTAACCGATCACAGCCCAGAGAATCAGCTCCACACTGCAGAGAGAGCCCAGAGATGAGAAACGGCACTAAAGCTCACCACGAGCATCATGGGAGAGCGGGTCTCACCTGCAGGACGATACAGGTGGGCTGATAGAAGTCCACCACCTGCTTGATGACCGGCTGGAACAGCTGTCTGTAGCCTGAGAGATACACAAACACAATAGAGTCATGGTATTGAGGTGCTGTATCAGTGTTTGTCATGATCTGAATGTGGAAGACCAATCCTGGATGAGTTAACTCACTCTGGTCATCTATACCGTCTCGCAGAGGTACATTGAGGCAGTAATACCGGCCGCTCTCAGCTCCCACCTCATACATGTCACCTTCACATGAACAACACAAACAGCACAGAAGAGTGTTCATTAGCATGGACGAGGAACAGACTAAACTCTGTGTGACTTCTATCAACATACCAGTTCCTGGGAAAAAGTAGTTCCCATATTTGTGGAAGGACACGGTCATGACTCTGTCTGTGAGATAAAACGCTTCCTGAACACCATCGCCATGATGAATATCGATGTCAATGTAGAGCACGCGTGGATGATACCTGAGCAAAAAACATGGTTTTTAATTGTTAAATTATGTATTTTATAAAAAAATAAAGTGCTGTCACTTCCTGTCCATCAGTGACTTACTTCAGAAGTTCAAGAATGCTGATGACAATATCATTCACGTAGCAAAACCCAGACGCCTGGAAACGGAAAACAGCAGAAATATAGCCGCTTCGTCGTGTTTGAGGTGTTTTTTCTTCATCTGAGAAAATAAATGCTCACCTCAAACTTTTTTGCGTGATGTAAACCTCCAGCCCAGTTTATGGCGATGTCACATATCTACGACATTAATGAAGGAGTCGTCAAAAACAACTCATGAATTCATTTGGAGTTCAAAACCTTTACTACCTTTCAAGCTTTACTTTCATTCTTATTTACAATTCTTTCTTTTTATAGTCTTTAGTCTGCTATACGGAGCCCCTAAAGGGACCTTCGCAAAAAATGAAGACTTTGGCGTGCGCACGTAAGCTCACAAGTTACAGTTTCCGGCTCTGCTTCTTCTGCCATCTTACAAATAAGAAAACAAGAGCATGCATGCGCACGGACAAGCCTAACGGAGATAAATTTGGCCATTGTTTCTATCCTTACACAGAAGAATCCTGCACCTGAACAACACATCTTCACATCACTTCCTCTGGAAAACTGTTCTGTTTTCTCTGTATTTTATAAACATTTGCAACATTCGTAATCTACTTTTTTACCATAAAGTCATTCTTTTTTCATTTATTAACATTCTAGTTTATTTTATTACCTCTTCCACTGAATTTCTTGTGTTTGTGTGAGCAAAGCTCTCTTTCTGATTCTGACTTTAAAACACATGTTCAGGTCTAGAAGCGCTTTTATTAAACAACTTTAGGAAGGCGTTCGGATATGTCAGCAGATGAGATGTGACCGAACCCCAGCATCCTTGCTAAATATCTGTGAAATATGATTTTCAAACCCATGAAAACAAAACGATCCTGCTGACTGACAGGCATAAGAAGCGCCTTACGCAAGCGCGACCTCACTATAAAATAAGTCTGGGTGGGATTCACACAGTCATACTCGGTGGTGTCTGACATGAGCGTGTAGTTAATGGTTAGGGGAAATCTGATCCATGCATTAGTGCTGCAGGAGAGCCGTCTCGGTGTTAATCATAGGCTACATTAAAAGAAAAGACAGAAGACTACCATTTGCATCTTTCATTCTTATTTTAATAACAACAATGAAGAATATATGAGATATATTGTGATGAATATTATATTAGTTATTATTAAGGAAAAGACTGGAGGAATATTGGCAACACTGAATGGGGCAGCAGGCTATAGCCTATATAACACCATATCCAAACACCCAGTGAATGTGCAGACATGAATGTGATTTAAGGTAATAGAATAATGAAATATAACGCTAATAATAAACAGAGAGAAGTAGTGGAAACTGTAACTGGTGAGCTTGCAAAAAGTGTCTTGTGTGTATTTTTTATTGCTTTCAAAGGTCCCTTTAGGGGCTCCGTACTTTTCAATGCCACATCATACTCCAAATGCATTTTTTATTAGGAAATTTGGAAAAAAAAAAAAAAAATGTAAAAAACACAAAAACCCTATGCTTCATGATTTTGTAGGAAGCATATGAAATGCAACTCTTCCGGCATCTGACCTTGTGATTTAACTGAGTCGCTCCTTGCAAAGAGGCACCTGTGTATCTGGAGCAAAACTCAAACAGACCTGGAAAGACAGGACTGGGAACACACGAACAGGGACAATTGATCGGAAAACTCTTGTGTAATGATGACACACTTAAAAGCAGATCCATATATTAAACACACTATACATTAGCATTCATTAAAACAAGCCAAGACACCAGAAATGATTGGGATAAACTGACCAGTCGTCTCCTACGTTGAAGGCGTTGAGGCTCTTGGTGAAGCCCTGCATGTTGTTCGGACTGACCTTCTGCAGGAAGTCGATGTAGTCCTCCGAATGGAAGCGGCACATGTCGTGCTGAGACGCCTTGTACGGCTTGAAGACCTGCACACAGAGCTCTGCTCATCAGGACCTGGGCTCCGCCACGAGACCGAACTAAGCAGACTCACCGTACCATCATCTTCTTGTAGAGGCCGTAGTGCAGCACCAGACTGTGAGTGAGGGACAGCCGGTGCGGCTTCATCGGGTGTCCGGCGCCTGCAGGAGCAAATATCACACATATCTTTATTTAACATCCAAATGATGCTCCAGGGTCGCATATACTTCACTTCTTACTAGACACAACATCATAACTTCAAAGAACCAATACAGTCGTCCAAGGCTATAATAACAACGGTACACTGTGACAGTAACAACAAAACGAACCCACTTCCGAAGTGTAGTTTTGAACGAGTCTCGCGTTTTTCCTCATGAAAAAGATCATTTCTCCTGTATAGTGCACAGATGTGTTGAACACTAATGTCTGTAGTTTCTAACGTAAACACTGCTGGCTCGCAGATTAGCCGCTTCTGCTAACACACACCGCTCACTCACCGTAGTGAAAGTTCCCCACATCCGGGTCGTAGAAGTACGCCGTTCGGTTCATCATTTTGACGCAGACTCAACAGAATCAAAAGGGTTATTTCTGACACAATGATAGAAAGGGGTTTTCATTTATTTACTCGCTTCATCTTACTAACGCCATCTTCGTTACAGAACCGGAAGTACTCGCTCCCTCTTCTTCCTGGCTCCTGCTGCTGCGGAGAGATTACGCTGCATAGCGCCCCCTGACGACCACCGCAGTACATTACTCACAGCGTTTACACACAGACAAATATCGTAATAAAATGATTATGGTTTTGGCAGCTAGGCCTTAACGGGCATCAAAGTGACACAGTTAGAGATGTGTTGACCAAAGCCAGAAAGACCAAAAACAAAACACATTTCACAGACACATAAACATATTTAGCCTATTAGACTATTTGTCAACCGCATGTAATTAACTAGTGCTGTCACATGACCAATCGCATTCAAGTTTTTGTTTACACAATATGTGTGTGTGTACTGTGTATATTTATTATGTATATATATATATATATATATATAAATACCCACGCATATAACATATATATTTAAGAAAACAGTGTAAATTATATGTAATTATATGTATATAAATGGAAATATTCCCAAAATGTATGCTTTATGTGTGTGTATTTATATGTACATAACAAATATACATGGTACACGTGCATATATTAGGTAAACAAGGTTTGGCAGCACTACATTTAATAGACTGCACTTTAAAAATGTGTTTATGGCTTTGTTGTTGCATTCACACTGTTTCGACCCGCAGGGTCTTTCTTCAATAAAGCGAATCATGTTTAATGAATTGGTTCAAATTGGTTCTCATCACTATTATTGTCTGCGTTTCATGCTCACAGGTGTCATAAGAATGAGAAGAGGCAGTCTCGTGTTGACTTAGTGGCATTTATTTGATAGTACCAGACCCGGCCAAGGCAGTCCGATATGACATATGCCGTAGAAAATGACTGGTTTGGCCCAACAGTTATTGGTTTGTTTCCACAGGCACTATGTGGCGTGTGTGAGGAACAGAAGAGGTGGAAGTCTACAGTCTCATCTGATCCATGTCCTCCTCCTCTGATACAGAGGACTCTTTCTGGATGGCGTCAGACTCGCTGTGGTTCTCCAGGCCCAGGTCCCAGCCCTCATTCCCTTTCTGAGGTAGACTGGCTAACAGCTCCTGAGAACACACAAACGCACCCGTTACCATCGGATTCCTTCCACTCCTCGTCTAAAAGCTTTCCTCGTTTGCTCACCTGCTGTTTCTTTCTGTCTTTGTTTTTCACAGCGATCAGCAGGCTTTCGGTGAAGCTCTTCAGCTTTAAGAACTTCTGTTTCTGACTCTGCAGCTCGTTCTCCAGAAACTGCACTTCTTCATTCTGAGGAGACACAATACTCCACAATTAATCAGCGATGGAGGTTTCACAGGCAAACTGTTACCACATATGGATTTAGTACACAGTATTCATCAATCAAAGTTGTCCTAAAACAAGAACTGATGCTGTTTTGGTTTGGATGAAAGGTTGTGATCCACTTCAAATGTTGAGTACTGTGTAACCGTAAACCCTACCGTCACAGGATTACTGTTATCTGAAGACCTCATCTGAATTTCCTGAGGCACATTCACATGGGATTTTACTGCCAAGGATTTGAGAGTCCCATGAATTTAAAAATACAAACTAGTTTCATGCCCTGTGTCATGGGTCTGAAGTCTGAACATGTAAGACTGTGTGACAAGCCAAGGGACAAGGGGAGGTTTTCACGTTTGACGAGAGATAACTGGTGCTTCTCGTTTCCTGAATGGTGCAGTCTCGTTTGCCTGCGACCCAGAAACTGATCAAAGTCTTCCACAGTAGAGGACATATGAATTACTGTACCTAACAGTGCCGTTTTTTTTTTATTTCTTTGCATCCTGCCTCTGAACGATGCGTATTACAGTAGAGTTGACTTTGTTTACAGCGGTAAACACTACAGCATTGCTGTAAGCGCCGCCTGCTGGCAGAGAGTGAACCTGTCTCAATCAGGTCTTCTGCTGTTTATGTAGATGTTTCGCCAAGCTAAAGTCAAATTTAGAAACTATACTGTCTAATTTAGATTAAAAACTGCTCGTGTTGCATGTATGCAGCATCTTTGTTTGGATCATGATTTAAATTCAGTGGTTGATTTATTTTATTTGGGGTTTGTATTTCTTCATGTACTGTTCGTTCTTTTCATTTACTGTTTAATGTCAGCAGTCTTATTTTGTAAAAAAAAAAATCAATTGTGAGAAAAATGAATAGTGAACTCAAAATGAATGGTTTGGTATCGTGGGCACAGTATCTCCCACCTCCTATACTTAGACCAGTAGTTAAGATAATGTCAGACTGGGGAATCTGTGACGTAGGCATCCTTTTATGGTTTCACTGGCATGCCATGCTCCATCACTTGACTTCACGATGGCCAGTGAGACTGATGTGTTTTAGGAGCCTTATCCACCACTTGGAAACTGATTAGACGTGGACTGAACTCTCATCTGGGCCTGGATGCATGAAAACCATTAAGTGGTTTCACTTAAACAATTGTAACCTTTGCTACAACTACATAGCTACAGATTTCTTATCTCTCTTTGCTATTACTAAAGAGAAGAAAATTTGGTTTAAAAAGATGTGCAAGTATGCTGTAATAGCAGCTAATACCTCAAGAACACAAGAAATAGTTCAGCTAAAATTCCTGCATCGTTTACTCACCCTTGTGTCATTAGGGAGCAGTACGAAGCCTGCATTTGAGGACAGCCAAGGATTCAGAGATGAAAGAAATCCTGTCCTTGTAGTTCCAATCCAAACCCAAATGACTTTCTTTCTACAGAACATAAAATGCGATAATTTAATGAATATCCAGCTGGATGGATTCATTACTGTGACTCACATTAAAGCTCAATAAAGCACAAAATGGTGAAAACATTGGTGCAATGACAGAAGAAGCATGGGAACAATGCACTGGAGGGTTAAGTGCCAGATTATTGGGATTGTTTTCAGCAAAACCGATCAGAGTACCTATAAAATAATCAGTGACCTGTATTGACATTATCGTGTGCTTTATTAGGCATTAAAGTGAGTCCCTACACAGTCTTCAAGTTCCACAGAACAAGTCATTTAGGTTTGGACTGGACCTGCAAGAAGAGCACCAATTCCTTTTTTATTTCTTCTGAATCCTTCAGTCACCCATATTTAAAGAGACAAATAAATGTTCATTTATGCTAGACAAAAAGAAAATCTGAGTGATAATATGACAAGAATCATAATAGTTTTTAAGTTACGAGTCTGTGCCTTTTTAACATCTACAGGACTGAGTGTTCCACTTTGACTATTGTGGTCATGTGCTTGGACCTCAATGGTTGCCACATTCGCTCAGGACGTTCAACAGTTAAACACAAAGTGATTTTTACACTCAGGAAAGCTTTGAAGAACCAGAGCAACACTCTGGCCAGATAAGCCCAGGGTGTTTCTGCCGTGTACCTTGCAGATTTAACCGATTTGAATGTTTTATACTGATTACAGTTGTTTTAGCTGCTCACATAAAAATCTTCCCTTTTCACACAGTTTCTGAAAGCTGACCCTTCTGACCCTTAAACAAATCTGCAACACCAGAGCCAGAGGCGGTTTTGCAGGCAAACATCAATGCCCTGAGCAGCTATTGGGAGCCAACGCAAATGAATAAACAGAGGTATGATGTGCTCTCTCATTGTCCCATTAAAAATTGAGTTTTCTGCCGCATTCTGGATTACTTGTAAAGGTTTGCTAGAAGTGTTTGGAAGACCTGCCAAGAGAGCATTGCAATACTTCAGCCTGGACAGAACAAGAGATTGAACAAGGAGTTGTGAAGCATGTTCCCAAAGAAAGGGATTGATCTTGATGTTGAATAAAGCAAATCTGCAGGACAAAGGAAGAAGGTGATGTGCCTAACTGGATGGTGAAATTGTGATGAAACAATGGGTTTGCTGTAACCACAAGCAGTTCTGTCTTGGCTAGGTGATAGCCCTTCATCCAGCAAGAAATGTCTGTAAAATAAGCTGAGATGCGAGCAGCTATCGTCGGATCATCAGGATGGAATGAGAGGTAGAGTTGAATGTCATCAGCACAAAAGTGATATGAAAAGCTTTGTTTCTGAATGACAGAACCTAGTGATGCTATGTAGACAGAGAAGAGAAGTGGTCCTAGAACTAAGCCCTGAGGCACACCAGTGGTTAAGATGTTGTGACTCAGATATCTCAGCTCTCCAAGATACCTTAAAGGATCTATCTGATACAAGGGTAAGCTGTCTTATGAAAGTGAATTCAAATCACTTAACACTTGCCCGGCAGGTTTTTAGCGAAATACCAGCAATATGGATATTATAACATGCCATATATATTATACCCTGACATATAGCTGAAATGGCTTTATTTTAAGTGGCAGTGAATGTCAACAATTTTCCTTCACTTTCATATTGTGCTGTACACTTGAAAAAAAGAGGAAAAACACATTCCTTTAAAAGATAAACTGTTTGATATCAAAAGAAATAAAGAAAAACATTATTGTGATTATTATTATTGTGAACTCTAAACACCTGCAAAAGATTCCCGAGGCTTTTAAAAACTCCCAGCCTGGTTCATTACTCAAAACCACAATCAT
>JAUYWG010000048.1:3775323-3787123 GCA_034779775.1 Enteromius afrohamiltoni
TGGTCTGAACACTGTCACCTGCACTGTCTCAAGCCCGGACCCCGTCAAGTCAACATGCTCCAGCTCCAGCCTGAGGAGGATTCTGAGCTCGAAGGTCTGCCCTCCGAATACCGAGACCTCCGCATCGCTTTCAGCAAACACAAAGCTACCCAGCTACCGCCACACCGCCCAACAGATTGTGCTATTGAGCTCCTTATCACAGTATCATATTACTGAGACCGCTCTAATTAGAGTTACTAATGACCTGCTTCTGGCATCTGATCGTGGTTGTACCTCATTATTAGTTTTGTTGGATCTCAGTGCTGCGTTCGACACTATTGACCACAACATACAACTTTGCAAAAATATCAGTCAAATAATAATGATACATTAAGCAATTCAGTGACTGGGAAACGGATAGCAGTAGACAGAGTCGTATGGCTCTGGCAGTAGGTTAATATAGCCAGCCTATCAAAAGAACTTAAAAGTAATATGTGAATGTTTATTTTCAGT
This sequence comes from Enteromius afrohamiltoni, assembly GCA_034779775.1. Lineage (NCBI taxonomy): Eukaryota > Metazoa > Chordata > Actinopteri > Cypriniformes > Cyprinidae > Enteromius > Enteromius afrohamiltoni. The sequence goes on from JAUYWG010000048.1 coordinate 3,775,816, forward strand.
TGTCTCTGCTCATTTAATTGGCATATTCAAATCTAATAATAGGCTACTTATTGATATCATTGTTTCAAATAGTCCTAACGAGCTAACAGCTTAAAGTAAACCATGACAATGAAATTAAAGGAATGATGGGTGAATGTTTCAAAATCTATAATTTAAAAAACATCATGATAGTACCAAAATGCTAATTTATTTTATATTATGTCAGGACCTCTATCCACTTAGACAATATGTTATAAATTTCAGAACATTTTAGCCTTCATTCTTATAATTTTTAGTAACCTTTTACTTCTACGTGTATTTTGTAAATGCCGCGTTTTTAATTGGCAAGTACGTTAAACATTGAAGCTGCGTTTAAACTGGAGCGGAGGAAGTTACCATGGAAACAGGGCAGCAACACAAAAATTACACAGGGCGAATCTCCATCTTTCACATTACTTTAATGTAAGTTTAGTCCCTAAAATTACACAAATAATACATAAAACATCTCCTACATGCAAAAGAATATTTTTTTCTTTTAAATCACATATTGTGTGTAAATGACAAGTTTTTTTTATAGTTTTGTAAATATTTTTGCTGACAATTTGTCAGTGTATACGTTACGTTAAATGGAACTCATTTATTTAACTTTAAAGTGTTCACTGTACTGTTAGTGACTTCACCTAACTTTACTAGAAAGTAAAACCTCAAACATACACTACAGTTCATCTGTTAATCTTGTTAAGGCCATCTCATGTAATTCTACATAATGAGGAAACGAGACACAGATGATAATAAAAGTACTGACCACTGTATATGTAAGAGACTCTTGTTATAATTATAACAATAATTGCTGATGTTTGAATTGTATTTCAGGGCAGTTTGTGAAAACAGATAAACTAGAGAAGCTGTGACAATCAGGATAGAACGCCATTCCAGATCCTCATTCCACACCAGACTTCTCATATGGATTGCTTCTACTAGCATGCTATTTGTTCTCTTCAGAATTAGGTGCATGCATATGATTACGAACATGAATATTGCAAGAATAGGGAATTTGTTAGGATATTAATGTTTATTGCAGTTAACATTAAACATTTATTTATTTGTTTTCCCCAAAATGCCTACAAGCTAATTCACACTGGCATACACCCATCAGGGTGAATACACTGTACCTACCAGTCTAAACTGACCATAATGCTGTAATGCTACAGCAACGCTCTCAATGTTTCTCTCATTCCTCTACAGTGAGTGAGCACGCTTCTGGATTTATGGAGCATGCTGTTCTGCCCGTCACAGAGAACGAACCCATGCAGGGAGGAGAGAGAGCACTCAGCGGACAATCACTACCCAGTGTCACTCAAGTCACGCCCACTCTGACTCTTATCACTTCTGGTAATCACATGGAACGAATTTCATTCTATCTCACTGAATCTCCTTTGGCTCCCATAGTTTTGAGCCATCCATGGCTCGTTAAGCATGGGCCGACAGTGAATTGGGGTCAGAGTAATGTCACGGCATGGAGTAAGAAATGTTATGCTTCATGTCTTGTGTGCAGAATGAGGTGGTGAACCTGTCAAACGGAGTACCAAGACCTGAAGGATGTGTTCAGTAAGTCTAAGGCTGCTTCTCTTCCTCCTCATCGTCCCTATGACTGTGCTATAGATTTAGTTTTAGGTGCTTCTCTGCCTAAGGGCAGGTTATATTCGCTCTCTACTCCTGAAGGCCATGGAGAAATATATTTCTGATTCTCTAGCAGCTGGGATTATTTGACCTTCCTCTTCTCCAGCTGGGGTGGGATTTTTTTTCTTGCTAAAAAGGTTTTATTTAGAAATTAGATTTAAGAAATGCTTATCATTTGGTCCACATAAGGGTGGGAAATCTCGTTACTCATTGTCGGTAAGGTGATGTGGGCATGATAATGCGGGATGTAGTGGCATTATCGGTAACCTGATTATTGAGGGAACGATCGGCGGTGAACATCATGTTTAGTGGCATTGCCTAGATTACTTAACGACGGTGTTACAGATTAACTTACAATGCTTTGGTAGCGGGAGTCAGTCTCAGATTCAGGACCTATGGGTAAAACTGGGTTAAGCCCAGTCCTAATGAGGGTTTAAAGAGAGAGACAGAGAAACAGGGAAAAACGAGGGAAAACGAAAACAAAACAGACAACACAGGGGACACAAGGAGACATATTGAAGGTGGGACAACAACATAAGTGTCACATGTGTGGGGTGGCTCCTCTCTACCAGTGTTGGTTCTAGTAGTGCGGCTGAGGAGGATGTATTTAGGATGTGATCAATTTCTTTCAGGTGATCTGTGAGGTTTGAGCTTTTCAGCAGAACGTCATCCACAAACACAAGGTTGCCTTTGTCTCTGGCATCTAGACATGCTTTGTTCAGGAAGATGTTGAATTCGGCTGGAGAGTTGGCATAGCCGAAGGGGCACCGGGTGAAGGTGTAATGTCGACTGGCAAATGTGAATGCTTGCTTGTGTTGATCATTGGGGTGGACAGGAATGGTCCAAAATTCTGAGGCGACGTCCAGCGTGGAAAGGATCATTGAGCCTTTGATTTTGGGCAGTTCCTGGTCCAACTGTGCCATGGGCCATTGTGACAGGGGCACCATCTGGTTCATTTTGCGGTAGTCAACGGTGGGTCACCATTTGCTGTTAGGTTTCAGAACGGGCCATATCGGAGCTGAGTACGTGCTGTTGCACGGTCGGATGACCCCCTTTTCAAGCATGGAGCCAATGATTTCCTGAACTGGCTCGTATGATGCAAATGGAATTAGTCGCACTAATGTGGGTGGCGCATTTGGGTGTGTTGGAATGCGCACACAGTGGATGTCAGTTAGGCCACAGTCTAATGAGTCTTTTGCAAAAGAGTCTTTATGTTTGCACTGCACTTCTTTGAGTTTCTGGAGGGCGTCAACGTCATTCAGGGTTTGTTGGATTTGCGTGTTGGATCTTGTGTGTGGCAGTCGTTGAGGAACTCGGGGGCAGGTTTTGTGCCCCTTGCGATGCCTCCATCTCATGCTGTGTTGAGATAGCATAGACGGCGAGGTGCGTGTTGTTAGTGATCTCTGATCGACAGACGCTTTCTCTAGGCAGTGGCAGTTTCCGCAGGAAGAGAGTCTTAAAGTTTAAGTCCTGTTCCATGTCCTGCTAATTACAGGTTCCAAAGTACACCCGTCTGAGTCGGCTGTAGTAGGCCTTGGGAGGTTCGTGACATCCTTGTCTTGTCTCCAGGGCGGCCACCAGTCCTTGTTCTGACTCAGGGTTGGCGAATTCGTCGATAAGGGCCTCTCGGAGCAGGTGGTACTCAATCCTTGTTTGCGCAGACTGCCGGTCAAGGTTTGTATTGTCAAGGTCTTTGAGGTCCAGCCCGTGTGATGATCTCTGGTGGTAAAGTTTACTGGAGGGAGCCGGTGAGTGTTTAGGCTTCATCTCCTTGCCGCTTTGAGTAGTGAGCTTGGCACCCTTCGTGTTCGGGATAGCTCTGGGCGCAGTTCGTAGGTGTGTCGAAGTTCCTCTTTGACACTGTCAGACTCCTCTTTGACGTAGTCCAGCTGTTGTGCTAGGCGGCTGACCTCGTTCTGTGATTCATTCAGGTGAGCTTCAAACGCAATGAGTTTGTGGCTTAAGGAGCCAGTCGCTTTAGCCAGGTCTTTGTGGCTGAAACTTTGACTTGGGTCCTGTTACATAAGGATGGTTATTTTGTCATCCAGCTGGTCTTGTGTCTGGTGCTGTAATGTCTCTGCAGCTTTGGGTAGGAGGCTGCTTGTTGCTACAGTTAGCCAGGTTTTTAGATCCTCCCAGTGATCGGCGTAGTCTGTTGTTCGAGACATATTGCGATGTGGTGAGGGGGAGTTAAAAGCATGACTCCCACAGATCTGGAAGAGAATAACACAAACCAAACTAAACAAACAAGGCAAGAAAGGTGTAAGGGTGTGGTGTCAAGTGTGATGTGATGTTGGGTGTGTGATGTGCAGGTGGGCGTGGTTCTCTGCAACTGTGGTCCTCTGGTGGGTGTGCTTCTAACTGGCTTTCTGGGGCAGACAATTAGAGAACACACACAGGGAGACAGCTAGAAAACACAGAGAGAAAGAGAACATAAAAAAAAAAACAGGGAACAGAAGGTGGGTGGATGTCTTCGGACTTCTGCGGGAGGCGGTCCTTCCTTCCTTCTTTTTTTTGTTTGGAGCTACCTGTAAAATATAGGAGAGAGAGAGGGAAAAGAGAGAAAACACACTCTTCCTAGCACCACGGTGGGTCAAGCCTCTTTGGTAAGGGGTTACTGAATGGGTATTTTTGAACACCAAGGACTTCAAATTTCCTCCTGGGTGAAGGAAACAAATAACAGTGACTGTGTTGGGTTCTCAGTAGATTCAGACTGATTCAGTACCCTGAGTTGCTTGTTTCCTAGGGGTGCGTATTTGACTCTGCTGGCGCTTCAGATGTCTGTTGGCTGTTTAGCTGGTAGGGTTATTCACGCTGAGAAGGGAAAGTTTGTGAGTCTGTACAGTTTTGAAACACATCGTCAAGTTCACCCAATAGTGATAAAAGTTTCAAACTAAGCTCTCTGCTTCGTGTTCCTCACAAGCGAATTCCAGACGTAGCAGCAGCAAAGAGATCAGAAGGAGACAGCAGAGAGAAGAGAGAGAGAGTGTGTGTTTTCCTTCACAGTAACACGGTTGACAAAAGGGGTGGCGCTGTTGAGTCAAGGCTCAGGGTTTGTTATTTAGTGTAAACTAAATTAAATAAGCTCGATGTTGGAAGGGTGTTACCAAAAATTCAATCAATGGTGGCAGAAATGTAAATAAACCAACCCTGAATTGACTGTAACTGAAATAAAAATTTAAAACCACCAACGGAAATTAATGATTAAAATTTTAATTAGGTATTATTAAAAATTATAAAAGCAATCGCAATTAAATTACATCAACGAATAGCTTTGGAATAGGGATGCTTAACTCTAAATAGCTATGGCTGAGATTAGAATTTCCAATCAATAACTGTGGTTAAAGATTAAAATTCAAAGTTGTTATTCCAAATTGTCAATGCAATTATAATTAAATTAATCGGCCAGTGAAATAAAAATTTCAAAACAATGATGGCAGTTGCTGATTGAGATTCAATGAAACTTTTCATCATAGTTGCAGAACAATTATCAAAACATCCACCAGTAAATGCTGTTGCAATGCCAATAAAGGAAATGTAATCTCATTTAAGAAATGACATTAAAATTTCAAATTATAAATGCAAAGATCCCTAGTTACTGCAGTCGCTAAGAATAATGCGATCAAATCAATGACAAGTTATTATTGAACCGAAAATCACAAACCAATATTGATGGCAGATTAAACATTTGTCAACGCTCTTTCAGTGAGAGGAAATGATAGGGAAGGGAAAAGTGTGAGAAGGTGAGTTAGGTTAGAAACCTGCTATTGTGATTATGGCACTCTAACACACTACATACACACCGCATGTAAAGGTTAACGTTAGGCCAGCAGTGCTATTTGCTAAGTTATCTTTCAATGCAATTGGCTTTGCATAGGTTTCAATGCAAGCGGTCAGTTTCAGTTAGCTTAGCGTTAGCTTCTAGCTTTAGCTTGGATGCTGTGTTTGTTTACAAGCGTTCCAATATGGTGCTGGCGGTCTGTGCATGCGCTCTTGAAGTTGCCCATTTGCTCATTTGAGCGAGGCACAACTTAACAGATTTAACTGCAATAACTATGGTCATGGCGGACCCAAACTGTATTTGCAAACACACTTGATCAAGTTTTAACGTCTCCCAACACACGCGTATGATCGCACCACTAAGCAATCTTAATAACTAAAATTAGGCCTTTAAGAGCTGAACAGGGAACGCGCCCATTCTCTCTCGGTGGGCTCTTTAGCGACTTACACGTATGTCTCGGCGGACATTTAACGTCAAAATACTGCAGTTTCAAAGAAAACAAACTTCGTATTGCTTCTTTTCATTCGCGCTCTGAGGGCGTTTCAATACAGTGAATAGCTTCAACAACAATTCTGTGTCTATTCTATTTCGGATCCAGAAATAGTACAGTACAGTTTAAAAATTGCTTAAAGGGTAATTAATTAACAAATTTATTAATTAATCAATTTTGGGGAACTATCTTGCATTTAAAAAATTTCCTTTACATTAGCTCTAGGGTTCTATCTGTCAAAGCAGGGTAGCTTTAGGATCTATTGGCAATGTTGACTTTCCAAGCACAATACACAAGACAGTTAGTTCCTAATAAATGAAACACACTTTATTTGTTGAAAACTAATCTACTATACAAACATTACTACCTAGGATTAACGCGACGCATTCACACAAACACACACACAAACACTCTGTCTAAAAGATGGGAAATGGAGTTCCTGAGATTACCAAACATTTGCTATTACTCATCTGAAGCCACAACCGGCAAGTAACACTTTAGCAGACAATTTGTCCTTAGCTTTTATCTTCAAATCTTAGTGGCACCGTCAGCAAAGAAGGGAAACAGTTGTGTTACCAATCAGCGGATGCTCTCGTCTGAAGCAGGTTTCTGGTGTCCTTGCTCTTGTAGAGGATGGGTTTGGTGAGTTCGTTGCAGTTGACTGTTTGGATCTCCTGTAGTTTGTCAAACAGTTCTTACGGTGTTGTCTAGGATGTCTACGGTGTTTCTTGGCAAAGAGTGACTGGTTTGAACTTCTCTAAGTTTCTCTGCGTTGCTCTGTGGAGCTGCACTGCTGCTCTCCTTCTTCCAAGATGTAGAGTTGCAAGTCTTTAAGAGTGCACGGATGATGTTGTTTTCACGCTAAGCCTCTGGTGTTGTTTTCTGGCTGCGGATGGGTTTCGCGCCTTGGTGTTGTCATTTCGTGCCCTGGAGGGTTTCACGCTGATTTTTTCATCTGTGCAACATATTTTAACCTGTGGGATTTTGTCCCTCCCACGAAGTGTGAAGGCCAATCCGTGAGCGTTGCAGGAGGTCCCGTCCCTGTCATTGGTCCCGTCACAGTGCATATTCTGAACGTATTAACATATACTCAACACAGTTGGGGGTGACAAAAGTTTGATATCTAACTTTAATAAAGCTTAACAACTTCTTTCTGATTACAGATATCGATTTCTCCTGCTTAGAAAGTGATTCAACACACTGAAATCTATCTTTTGATACTCCTCATGCATATGCGTCCTACTTATCCTCGTCTGTTTCTTCATTCATTCATCACACACACACACGCATTTCAAATTCAGAAATCATAATGATAATAAAAGAAAACAACACTGAAGACGTGACAGCAATACATGATACATATTAATTTCTTAATTGGGCATGCAATGCAGATTTCCTATACGGGTGTTGCACCATATCTCTTTACTCTTGAAACAGAAAAAGTGCGTGTGTGTGCAAGAATGTGTTTGTCCGAGCTGTGGTGACCTGGATCACACACACACATTTGAAGAGCAGTGTTGGCAGTTCCCAGCATATAAATTAAAACTATGTTTGTGTAAATGCCCCTTTGTTACGAATCCAGGATGCATGGGGATAAGGTTCACACTTAGGCACATCAGGCATGATCTTGTGACTTAGCACCCTTGTGCATTGATTGCGGTAGTGTCACAAAGAAGTTATTTGGAGTCCATCATTCACGAGTTCGGTGCTTAGTCAGTTGTTTCTTGACAACAACCAGGACTCTTTTGCTAGGCTATAAACATGCCAGGGGATCTTCTCCCTTTTTCTGAAGGAGGGTGTTCGTTCAGACAACTTGGCACCAGTCGCAAGTGTTGATTCTTGTTTCTACGTTGAGCAGTGAGGGAAATAATTAACAATGCTGTGTATTCTATGCTGTTGGTTCCCCACAGAGTGTGCATGGACCCCGACAAGGTTAACCCTGTCCCATGTTTGAACATGCTCTGATATTTGTGCTTTTATCAGCTTCTTATAACATATTATTGACCAACATATATTTTTCTTGTACCAGCACAAACTATATACTACAATATAGTATAATTATACAATAATATGTGACAAAGATGAATGTACATGTTTGCATTTTTTAGAAAAAAAATATTAGCGTGGTTAGTAAGTTTTAGGAAAATAAAAGTAGCTGAAATAAGGCCATTAAACACATACTGAATAGTAATGCACAATAATGTGAGTAACCAGTGTATTAGGCTAGAATATTTACTTCACAATGATGTGAAAATAATTCCACTTACTTTTTCAGAGAAAACAATATAGAGTTTTAAATTTTAAAGTTTAAAGCCTGTATGCGAGGGCGTGATAATGGGCATTAATATTCAGTGAATCTCACCTAAGGAGACAAAGACCCCTCCCCTAATGGCCCATTAGTGACAGTGGCAGGTAAATCAGGTTAGAAATAATGTGATGAGAGAGAAAACTGTTTTTTGAAATGATTTGTATTTTATTTAAAGCACAGTATAATTTAAATATACATAATAAAGGTTAAAGATGCAATATTGAGCACACTGATCTAACTACAGAAATGTTAACAGACTTTGAGTCAATCCTGATTCTGTTCAACAAGTGAAACCGCTACATAACACCGAAGTGTTTGTTGCTTCTTTTCAAGAAAAATAAAAGCTTGCTTTACCAATATCAGTTTAGACAAGCATCTGATGTTGATACAGAACTCCTAGAGGAACAGCTCGAAGAGAGGAGACAGGACTCTGTGGTACAGTCTGTCTGATCACTAAAAAACAAAACATCTGTTAGCATGCTAATATTAGTATATGTATCAGTATATATGCTTTGTATTATCTTAAAAGAGCATTTTACAGTATATCCAAGATTTTATTATTATTGTTTAGGACAATAAACATCTATAGATATATATTTATAAAATAGATTTGTGAACAGAGTATTAATACTAAACATTTTAAGATTCACAGGATTCATCATTCACTCATATTACTTTAATATTGTGATGTTTTATATTATACATCGTAAGAAATGTAGAAGTCTGTCATATGGAGTACCTGTCATATTCAAACAGTTTCACTCAATTTCAAGCATTTTAGTCAGGAATTATATTTGGGGAAAAATCCATGTAAATCCTTGCAACTTGTAAATGTGTTCAAGTTTATGCCTCAATACAATGTAAACCAAAGCAGAAAATAAAGAAACATTACTTACCCATGATAACGATCTGCTCCATGGGTCAGCTTGCACGATGTATCTGTTATTCCTTTTTATGATATCTTCCTGAATCGAGCCACACGTCAAATCTTCTTTGTCTGAAGTAAAGCAAACCTCTATTTCTCATAGCGCGTCCTCTTCCAGAAATGAAAAGCAGCCAAAGTGAACTTGAAGAAATGTTTTCAAACAGAGCTTGCGCTGCTGTTGTGGGCGTGTACATATTGCACGACTCACATATTGATGATTTTAACAATATGTTAAAATAACAATAGCGTGTGAAGCTCAGGGGCGTGGTCGAAATAACTATAATGAGCTTAAACAAAGAAAACGAACATGGTGTTGTTTTCATACTGATAACTTTAACACAGAATATTTGCTTTCGACATGAGTAGACATATACAGCTTTCTGTAGATATAACTCTTGTGTCTGTGAGTCACATTTTCGCTGAGTTTCAGTTAATTTTATTGACGTGTTTTAATCTGAACATCACAGAGACAGAGACAGAGACAGCAGAGAAGGCACCCTGTTAATTTTCTTTATTTACCAAAAGCAGAATGTTTTGTTGATATTGTGAGTGTATACAAAAAAAATAGACCCTTTACAGATTCAAAAGCTGGATTACTCTTATATGTGCGATCATATATGACATATATGAGCAGTTTCAGTTCTTTTCTCTGACATCTGAAAAAAAGCTGCTTGCTGAAGCTGCTTGCTGAGGCAGAAGCCTCGTTCACCAAACTAAAAGGCCATTTTGTTTCTGCCCCAATTCTCAGAGCCCCTGATCCATCACATCAGTTTGTGGTGGAGGTCGACACGTCTGAGGTGGGGGTAGGAGCGGTGCTGTCACAGCGCGCTGCCTCTGACACAAAATGCATCCCTGTGCATTTTTTTCTCACCGTTTATTCCCTGCTGAATGTAATTATGACATTGGCAATAGAGAATTGCTGGCTGTCAAATTAGTGTTGAAAGAATGGCCAAATGTTTGGGCTCTAGGCAGGCTAGCTGGGCATTATTTTTCGGACATTTTGATTTTTCCATTTCCTATTGTCTGGTTTTCAAAAACGTTAAACCCGATGCGTTATCACGCATTTTTGACCAATCTGACCGCCCGGTGTCTCCAGAGTGCATCCTTCCGGAGAAATTAGTTGTCTCTGCCGTCACTTGGGAGATCGAATCGAAGGTCCGTAATGCCTTAAAAGGGGTAACGCCTCTGCTCCAGATGCCCAGCAAATCGTTTATTTGTGCCAGAGAGATTAAGGTCTGATGTAATTCGCTGGGGTCATTCTTCTAACATGGCTTGTCATCCAGGAATTGGCTGCACCATTTTTTGTGGTTAAACAACGATTCTGGTGGCGAGCCATGGCTCGTGACATTCGGGAGTTTGTTTTGGTTGGTTCCAATCAACCTCCAAAGGGGTTACTTCAACCACCTCCCTGGGCAATACGGTTGTTTTAACCGTAGTGGACCGATTCTCAACAGCAGCCGATTTAATTCCCTTACCCAAATTGCCCTCATCCAAGGAGACAGCGGTTAATATCATTAATCACATCTTTCACGTCTTTCCGGTTGAGCGAACACTGGTGTGCATTGCTGCCGCGTATTGCTGCTGCTGCTCACCTATGACTACATGTTCTGATTTAGAAAACTCTGCTTGAACTTTTATTTTCACTATTAATTCGATTCTCTGGTTTTATACCTTAACACATTACTCCCACCTTGCAGCAACTACATTGGCTTCTTGTTAAATATTGTATCAACTTCAAAATCCTTCTGTTGACTTTTAAGGGTTATACAACCTCGCCCCTCCATACCTATCTGATCTGCTTCACGTTGCTATTCATTAATCGCACCTTAATCCTACCTGTCTGTTGTCTCCTGCGGAGCCTTAATAGGGGAAAGATTATTTGTTGTTAAGTGCAATCAGCAATATAATATATAATGTAAATTAGAAAATCATATACTAATAATATACAACAATGCCAAGGTCTCTGAAAAAGTTTTGGATAAGTGATAGTTATGTCCTTTTGGTCGAGTAAGCAGTCTGGTAATGGTGACTCCATCCACTGGTTGTGCTGGTAACAATGCAGTGGGGAAGATCACTAAAAATAATGTTAAAGAGGTGTGTGAACTTGCAAGTACGATGTCAGACACTGTAATATGCTCTGGTCCC
>JAUYWG010000048.1:3787223-3797682 GCA_034779775.1 Enteromius afrohamiltoni
AAACTACTTCAGTTGTGTGTAATGAATCTAAAATATATGAAAGTCCAATGTTTATCAGTACATTACAGAAAATAATGTACTTTATCACAATATGCTAATTTTTTGACCAACGCAGCAGGCAGTGCACCCTGTTTGTTTTCTTCATTTTCTTAATGCAGAAAGTTGTGTTGTTATTATATGTGTATACAAATTAAAGTAGACCCTTGACAGATTTGATTGATGTATTGCTCTTATCTGTAAGAACAAAACTCCGCAAAAAAAAACACATATATGTGGGAGCCGGGCTCAGAGGGTTAAGAGACAAAAACCCCTCCCCTAATGGCCCATTAGGATTTTGAGGAGATTTTAAAAAATGGTTTTATAAAATTATTTGTTTTTATTTACAACACTGCACAATTTAAACAGACATAATGAAGGTCAAAGATACATTATTTAGCACACTAATTGGTTTCACTTTATTTTGATGGTGCCTTTAACATATTCTGTTGATTATAAATAACATTGCACCTACATATCTACTAACTCTTAATAGAGTGCTAGCAGAGTATTAGTTGACTGGTCAGGCTAGGGTTAAGTTGATATGTACTTTATTATTAATTTAAATGTAAATAAATAGTCCTAATATAGTAGAACCCTTTCTTTCTTTCTTTGGTATGCAGGATAATTTACAGTCAGCCATTATCACAAAATAAACCTGTTTTTACTGTCTGTCTAACCTGTCTGACTGTACATTATTGCTTACAAATTATTCATGAACATTATCTTTACATGTGTGACATTTCTAAATATCAAGCTAGAATTGCAAGTTGCATACTCCCAGAATAAGTGTATAAAATGCTGAATGTACCTCTGCCACATGTTTCATCTGGAACTCCTGCAGCTGCAACTGGAAGCCATAGTTTGGGCCCACAAATGAGCGCACAGCCTTTACTGCAGTCAGACACTCTTCCCAGCCATAGTTGGTGACAGTCATTAGGTAAGCCACCACCATGGTGGTACTGCGAGACACCCCAGCAAGACTGGAGCATTGATAGGGCATGTTAGGTAGAGTTTAAACAAGGTGAAGCATGTATATATTAATTTGCTGTATATTGTTTGGCATGGAGATAATGTTTATTTACACATATTGTAGTAAAACTTATTACAAGAAAGGCAACAGCATGAATGACCTGTTCATATTGTAATACTGGAAAAAAAAGCTGAATGATACAATATAGCATTGACTATGTTTACATGTGCGTGAAAAATTTGATTATTTCCAATAATCTGAGTAAGGACTTATTTGCATTATGATGTTTACATGTCAAGAGCAAGCTTTTCACTTTATTATTCGCTAAGAATTGTGGTTAATTATCTACTGTCATAATCACATAGCCCACTGCATAGAACAAATTATGGATTCAAAAAAAGCGCAGATGCGTTATCTACCTACTATCCGCTGTTTACATTTATTTTACATCTATTGAAAAACACTTTTTATGTTTATATTTCATGCTGTTTCAGGAGCAATGTAATGGAAATTCGTTTGTCTATGCTAGTGTCTCTGTTTCAAGCTGTGTTTCTGAATTTCCCCAGAAATGTGATGCTTTCTTATCCACAAACGTTTCTAATCTGCATATTATTACAGGTATGTGTCACGTCATTCATGTAAAAGTAATTATAAATGTGTCGGGGAAATCAGATATTTAAAATAATTAGTAATATTTTTTTTCCAGGAGTTCGTGTCACAAAGATGCATATGACAATCTCCCCATATGTAACTCAGAAGTCATTTTAATAGTTTTTGTTTTCAATTTGTATTGTTTATTTAAGCTTTCTATAGATACATTTATCATGTCTTTTCGGTTAATTTTTCTCCTTTTCAAGAAGCAAAGGCAGAAAATCACGTTTTGTTGATATTGTACACAAATAAGACCTTTTACAGTTCTGAATGATGGATCTTACCTTTATCAGAAAAAATGACAACGAAAGCTATTTTGTTTCCACTGAAAGAATAAAAGTGATTGCGCTGGTGCCTCTGCAACCCAGTCTCACAGTATTTATTTGTGGCAGGAACGCGTTTATTTTGTTATTGTCGTAAGTCCAGCACGTTTTTTAAACTAAGATGCATCCAATTGAAATGCATTAGTTTCAAACTGCCGTGAGACTCCAGAGCGAGCTTCCAGTCTCTGAACACATGTGGATATGCTATAGCATACTTTTTTTATAGTGAGGTTTAACGTTAAAAATTTGTATATGCTTGAATTATTTTAGTATGTCGGCTACATTGATTTTATTTTAGGCAAGTCGTGATGAAAACTTATAGGCTATTTAACAAACAAAACTGCTCCAAATGTTTTTCTAAATTGACTTAAAAAATTAAACAAAAAATAATAATTGTGCCATTACACACAAAACTAAACCATTTTAATAGCCGAAACAGTAGTAAAAGCCATAAAAGGTCAGAGCGGCAATACTACGATTAAGGTCTTTATATGTCTGAATATTTCGATTAAAATTAGCGTAGGCTGATAATACAATTATGCTTGCTGCGATTATGATCTTAATCAAATTATTAGAATCGAAGTATTGCGTTTAAATGAGGTAAAGTTTGTCAAAATCTCATTAAAATCGCATTAAGAGGGTCCATGTAAATGCATTCATTGCTTTTTAGATATTACAGTTACCCACCAATGGACTAGACATGCTCCTCCATTAAGTCGACACTCATGGATAAAGCATATGGACTCTTTGAAATGTTGAGACCTGCACAAGACACAAGGAAGTGACATTAGCTGTCCTGAATCATTAAAGATATCACAGATTAACACGGATTCATTTTAGTTAATTTTCAGTTCAGTTTCTTTTTTCATCTGATTTACATCATTAACAAGTAGTCAGACAAAGGTTACTGAAAAATCTAAAAATAACTTAAAGTGAAGGTTGGTTATATATATATGCATTTTTAGGCATTTCTTGAGAGTTCTGGGTAAAAAGATTAAACATTTAAAATATCTTAATCATAATTTTAATAGTAAAGTTGCTTAAGCAAATTTACATATTTACAGAGATTTAAAGTATAACAGTTTGTGTTAGGGATTACAGTTATCCAGCAGTTTGAAACCCCCCAATGTAAGGTAGGATTGGGAGACATGATATTTCAAAAAACCTCCAAACTACTCTAATGACAGATTTCTCAATAAATAAATGAATCATAGCTACCAGATAGGTGCTTTTCATCAACCTGATCTCACAGAATTGCGTGAAATAACCACAAACTTCTAATGCATAATTCCGTGTTAGTATCACATAATCATCTCAAATTGCGTGATGGGCTCACGGAAAAGATTACAATGTAATTCAGTGACAGACATTATCCGTGATCCACGCACGGATTTGTATTCAAATATTGGTTAATTAAATTGCCATTATTGTATATGTATTGGGGTGTGATTTTTCACTGTAAACGGTCACAACAGATTTATTTATATTCATTTATTTATACATGTATGACCAAGTAACCCAATACCTGCCACTAAACCTTAACCTACCATCCGTTAATAAAAAACAAGATAAACCAGCAGTTACAACTACCAACATTATTTATTAAAAAGGATTAATATTCTAATTCTTTCCAAGACAAAATGATTGATCCCCGTCTCTCCGTCCGCCGTGACTCATCTCTGCTGCCGCAGGCAGCTGCCGCTTTGTGCAAATTTAAAAAATGCTGCCTGGATAATCTTTACGTCAGCCTTGGTTGTAAAATTCTATTAGCTCTCGCGTGTCTCGTGACCGATCTCGTCGTGCTGTAGTGAGATGTTATTGGCTCTTTTGTGTCTGCTGATCGATGTGCGTCATTCTACAGGACAAGAGTGTCTTTTGAATAAGAGTAAACGCGTTAACGGAGCGGGATAATTTCAGCGATTAAAACTTTGTATTTTACTCTCTTCTTCGCATAAAGACATTGTGTGGCTTCAGAAGGGCTTGAAATGCAACTTGTTTGTAATGTTTTTTTTTGTTTTTTTTTACTGCTTATGGTCTGTTTTTGCAATAAATAAAGAGACTGCCCACTGCGCTTTTATTGTTTGTGTGTGTTTTATATTGTTCAGATGTGGTTAGGTTTAGGGTAAAGGTGAGGCTAGGTGCTACAATAAAAGTATACATTTTGTATTAAATGAATCCAATAATCCGTGAGTGGATCACAGCTGATGCCTGTCACTGAATTACACTGTAATTTTTTACGTGGTAGTTTCATGCAATTTTCGGTCATTACGTGATACTAACAGGGAATTATGCATTAAGAGTTTGTGATTATTTCACGCAATTCTGTGAGATCAGGTTGCTATTCATACTGTTAGTGTATTGTGATTCTAAAATCTGATTCAAATTTAATTTAAAAAAACTTACCCAAGCCCACTTTTGACAGTATGTATGTGTGTGTGTTTGATAGAAAGGATTTGTGATGTGATGAAACAGGCAGCCTGACCGTTATCCTTATTTTAAAGTTGTGGGATTGTGACACAGGGGTTTTTCATAGATCTAGTGGCTAGTGCAGTTTCCTTCCCTAAGGATTGCATCAGGGGTCTGTTATGAGCACACTTAACACCATCCAGACATCTGTCTGATGTGTTTGATTGTTTGTTTTCCATCAGGAAAAAGTCATGTTAAGAATATTGGCCCATGCCTCAGAATTGTCATTTTTGGGTAAAAATAATGAAGAATAAAGGTAAGGTTTTGTGTGTGCATGTGCACACATTCTTGAACACATGATTTACGGATACTGAGACAGACAGACAGAGAGAGAGTCATGATCTCCTTTTTTTGAGATGAAAGATCTAAAAGAATATCAAATTCTGAACTGAACTTTCACAAAAGGAAAATATATATATATATATATTTTAAAACCAAATAATCAGTGCAGAGGAAGAGTTTTTAGTAGTACAGCAGCACAAACCAAAAGCAAAATCAGAGGGAAATTAAAAAACAGGACAATTCTTCAATTTTAACACGGAAAAAACGTTGGATCCCTGTGCAGCTTTATTACAAATTGGTCTTACAGGCGAGAACAGTAACCAGCAGACATACCAATGAACGATAACACAGGCTGGGTCGGGCAAGCAGCAAACAGTCCAACTAACTAGGCAGGAGGTATGATCACCAACGCATCAAGACTTCACAGGGAATGAAGGGCGGGCTTTGGCCCTGGTACAGGGAATGACGGAACAAGAAGTCAAATAAAAGGCTGGTTAGAACTCTGGCTCCCTCTGGTGTTGCATAGGACACGTCGACGTGGGATCTACAATAAAGTCAGAGGGCCAGCCTATCGGGATTCGAACAATGATATTCCTCTGTGAGGTTGAGGTCGAAAAAGTTGAGACGAAACAAAACAGGTGTAATTTGTCTGATAATTTTGAACGGGCTGATGTACATGGGGCAGAGCTTGCAGCATGGAAGTCCAAGGTGTAGATCCCTGATAGAGAGCCACACCCATTGTCTGGGAGCATAGGTCGGGCTAGGGTGAGGGTAATGATTGGCCTGGCTTTGTGCTGTAGGTGAGTGTGGGCTTGGTTCCAGACCTCCTCACAGTGCTGCATTCAATCATTAACAGTAGGTAGATTGTGGCAAAAAGACAGCGTTCCTGAGGACTTTGCAGAGGGTGGGAGTGATTGACTCAAGGTCACGGAAAGACTCAATTCATGCTGCGTACTGGTTAAGGTGACCATCTATGGCTTGAATGTCTATTGACAAGTTTTCTGTCCTGTTTTGATTCTTTGGCAGTTTTAAATCCCAAGAGACAAATCCCTGACTCTAGAAGGGTACGGCAGAAGACTAGTCATTAGAAGACGGTCATTGATCAGTTTTATGATTCAAACAGTTTAGGAGAAGAGCTTGATATCCTTCTGGCATGTGACTATTTTAAAGTTTGTCTGTTCCCTGATATCAGATCCTACACATTCCCCTTTTGCGCAGGACAGAGGTGATGGCAATACTTTCATGTGGTCTTGTGAATGTTACAGTGTCATCCTGTTTATTCAAAATTAGTTGGGCTGGTATGGGCCTATGACAGGTAATGTCAACTCAAAGTCACGGAACGCCTGGTTGATGAGCCATCCCAGGTGACTGGCTTTGGGAAGGTGGATGTCTTTGGTCGTACAATTGTTGAACAGCACATGCACAGCTCAAGATGTCACTTCAATGAGAGGTGAGGCTTTCAGTATCAGTCCTAGTTTTAGGCATGTTCTGGAAGATTGGAAGAAGCTTATCTTAATGTTGAGAGTTTAGCCAGGTCACATATTAAGGCGGACACTGACACTCTTGTGGTAGGCAGGTATGGTTGCTTCTTGCTCATTGATCATGGTGCATGCATCTGGCATTGTTTGACCAGATCAAAGGTTCTTCAGGTTGACTTAGGGTGTCAGTTGATGTGACAGGAAAGCCCATTTGACATTGTTCACAGTATCAATGCAAGCACTGAGCTGGATCATGTCTGCTCCAATGTAAATGTCATGAGATAGGTTGTGGACAACAAGGAGGTAGTGACTCAGTTGTCTGTCATTCCATCTTATGCCCACAGCGCAGGTTATTTTGAAACGGGCCATGTTCGTTGAACATGGGCTGAGGGGGAAGCAGCTGTACTTGTTAAGACATGTGGCAAGTTCTGATATCTCCGCTTTAGCGTCAGCCTCATAGCTGAGTTTTCTGCCTACAGAGCTAGTGTTGTATCAGACACATTTTTAATTGCCAGATCTGTATCTATTTTAACGCGGCAGCTTGCAATTCGTCACGCGTGGCCACGGGTCTCCTTGCAAGCACTTTTTTTTCACATTTTGTTAAACCGTTGTTGCGCTTCATCTAATATCCAACCAGGTGGCACAAGGAACAACATTCCCCATGGCCAGTGTTAAAACAACTCCATGGAGATGTGATTAGACTCCAAAATAACTGATGTGTTTATGTGATCTTTAAGACTTTTAATGTGCAAAATTCACCTTGCAGACATGACAGTAAACTGCACAGTATTTATTTTCCATCGCTGAATATGAAGCATTTACTTATCATTTTCTTAATAAAAAGCGTGTGGTTAAATGACGTTAATTGGCACTGGAGATAAAGTACGGTGCAGTTTAATGTCCTGTAAATAATGGACTGCCTGGCACACCTGGAGTGAATTTGTTCCGGGCAAGCTTGTCGAGGTCTTTGAGTTCCAAGGCTGTGTGTATCTTTGGCTGGCTGATCTCGTTCCTTGACTCATTCGGGTGAGATTCAATGCCTTTGATTCTGCTGTTCTTGTCTCTGAAGTCACTGTTTAACCCTATTCTGACGGGACTAGTTTTACAGGGGGTCGTTTTTTCAGTTTCACAGACATACTTTGTGATTTTAATCCCATCCGAATCTGCCAAGTCTGTTTTTCTCTCACATGACCTCTGTAAAAAAAAAAAAAAAGGTTTTCAAGTTTGCGCACCAATAATGGATGTAGATGTGTTTGCTACCATGTGAAGAAATAAAAGAATGAAATCAAGAAGAGCCAAATCACGTACATTGACTGGCTAATGTTACTGCAATGTTAGTATGTTTCATTTCTTTCATTTCTCCAGTCAATTACATAACATGTAAATTATATAATAAATGAAAACGTATTTATTCCAGTGGGTTTATAAGAAGTTATATATAGAACCATATGTAAAAAAATTACATTTGTTTATTACGTTTTTTA
The DNA here is from genome assembly GCA_034779775.1 of Enteromius afrohamiltoni. Lineage (NCBI taxonomy): Eukaryota > Metazoa > Chordata > Actinopteri > Cypriniformes > Cyprinidae > Enteromius > Enteromius afrohamiltoni. The sequence continues at coordinate 3,794,917 of JAUYWG010000048.1, forward strand.
TTATTATTATTATAACTTGTAAAAAATATTTAAATACTTGACAAGTTAGGATTGTCCATCCTTGTGCAACACCCACATGTAAAACACTCCTACCTCCGTAAAAAACACAGAGATGTTAGTGCCGTCCGAATGCATACATGAAATGACAGACGTCATCTGAAAAAAATTCTAACTCAAACGTTTGGAAAACTAGTCCCGTCCGAATAGGGCTTTTGTCTTTTACAGTAGCTGTTCTACATGCTGTAGCTTGTTGGACTCGTGGATCAGGCAGCAGAATCATTGATCAGCGGCAGTGGCAGCTCGAAGAACCGCGACTTCGTGCTCAGTCTCCCCTTGGCGGGTGGAGAGGTGTTCTACTATTTGAATTTCACACACTGCTGTCTAGGAGGTAACAGAGAGTATGAATTAGTGTTTGGTCTAATAGAGAAAGTTCTCAACTTCTGGCAAGGCTCACATGACTTATCTGGCCGTGGTCTGATTTAGAAAGCCCACTATTGTGACTATGAAGTTCAGTTGTAACAGAGTACACTTAAAAACTTTAAAACACACTTCTTACACACTGCATTTAAACTTAATAGACAAGTCAGAGTTATTTGCTAAGCACTAGCCTTCGATTTGTTTACTAACGTTCAAATATGGCGCTGGATGCTGGTCGGGCAGTTCTTGAAGTTCTTCTCCATGTGGGTAGTGCTTTAGAATTTCAGTTAGGATGAGCTGTTTCTGTGAGTTCTTGGAAGATGGCAAAGTGCACAGATGTAACGTGCAATGGAGAAGAGCTGTCACGCAACGCCCAAAGGCAAAAATTAGATGTACCACAACACAATGTTAAGTTTCTTGATTCCATGTTTTTAAACTGTTAACTTGGTTCCGCCCCATGACAGGGGACCTTCAATCAGCTCAGTGCCACAGTGCTCAGGGTCTTTGCCCTGTGTGGTTCCTTATTGTGCATAAATTAACATACATTAACACAAGGTCTGGGAAGGAATGTTTTGAAGTTTATAAAGTTTATACATTCTGTATATCCAACATATCGAACATTAATTTGCACCATGAAATCAAGGGTGTAGCATTTGATCCAATCGGGCACAAACTATTTGTTACATTTAACAAATGTTAACAATCTTTAGTACCAATTTCACCAACCCAAGAGGCAACTGAAATTGTAGACATCCCCCAACTGACAGTTAACATCCCAGGAGGGCAAGCCAGGCCTTCCATTTCCATGGCAACTCAACTGATAAGATCAGTTTAAGGCTTGAAGGAATGCAAGGGGAACAGAGCAACTTTTCTTCCTTTTTCAAAGACAATGGACTTTTCCCTAAATTAATTCACAGGAAAACTTTCTTTGAGTAAACGCGTATCTTTCAGGTCATAATGTGTACTGTTATTGTCTTGAGTATGGTACACTCTTTTATGCATGTTTCTGATAGATCATCAGCTTACACCACCTCACTAGAGCGACACATTTTGTGTTTGGTATCTAAGGACTTGTCTTCAGATGATCTAACTGAGAGTGTAGGTCATATGTTGATTTCTCTGCAATATTCAGTGTTTTAAGAATCTGTTCTAATTTGTATATGGTTCCACCAATCCTGTGCATATGCAAATTAGCCTGTAAGGAACAAAGGATCATGAAAATTTCCCTCCAAAGCATCAACACACCATTGGTCTTTGACCCACAAGAGGTGTGACCTCAACAGGTTACATAAAGCCTTCACACCAGAAACACTTTCTCTTCTCTTTCTACTTTTCTGGATGCCAGAACGCCAGCATTTCTCTCTGGTCTCCTGACCTAGGCCCTTGGAGTCGATGCAGCCGCATCAGCTTGGCCTAGATGCAGCACAAGCTGCAGAGACTGAGATGAGAAGTTAGATTCACAGCAACACTTAAACTCTGAGCCAGACCTTTGCGGTCTTGTAGTCTCTCTTCCAGCTCTTCTTTTATCTACCAATCACCAGAGTCAGGACACCTTTTGGGAATGCATCACTCGTCAAACCAGGAGGACATGATTGCCAATCCTAAACCTTGTAACCATCCGGACTTCGAGACTGCATCGGACCCTCACCAAAGAGGCAATGCAAGTTTCGTACATATAACTAAATAAAACAGAGGTTTAATATTATTTATGGAACTGATGGTTTTACAGGTGGTCAACTGACTCTCTTTTCATAACTTAAATTCTAGCTCTTGTCAATAAATGTTCTTTGATGCATCCCTGCCTTTCCGAGTCCTGTATCCCACTGAAGAGTGCTCACTACCAGTGCAACTTGTGACATGGGTGCTTCAAGATGATCAGTGATTAGTTTTAAGATTCACAAACAGTTTGGGAGAAGAGCTTGAGATCCTTCTGGAACGTGACTGTTTTAAAGCTTGTCTGTTCTCAGAACCATGAACGTGTGAAGAACAACGCCCATCGTGCCTGGTGTGGGTTCAGACGTTTGTCTGAGTGGAGATATTACAGATCGAGAATGTCGGTGGCAGGTAATTCCAGACGATAAGAAACAGGTGTAATTTGTTGAGTGATTTTGAATGGACCCACGTACCCGAACCTGGGTTTTGGACCCCATGCTCCTGCCGACAGCCCTCCATGAAAAATAGGTACTAATTGGCACCCACATCCCAATCTTAGAACCTGCATGTCTGGCCGCACCTAATCCCATCCGGGGCGTCATCTTATATGATCCTTATCGATGAAATATGTTGTTTGTAGGTGTCAGTCTGATGTTTATGTTATAAATGAAGGTCTGATGAATGTTTTTGATGATT
>JAUYWG010000048.1:3797782-3816688 GCA_034779775.1 Enteromius afrohamiltoni
ACGCCGGGTGAGGCAGATCAGAGTTTATTGTCCTTTTGGATGATTTCTTGGAAGAATTAAATAATTCAGACCTTACATGCTGTATCTCGGTCTGTTTCTGTGGGGCTGCAGCCTCTGGAGCAGTGGGAAATGACACACAGGTTTTCTTATTACATTTCTCAGCTCTTTCTGCCTTTTCAATTATTAAATCTAGCCTTCCTTCCAAACCACACAGATCGTTTCCAATCGTGATCCGTGAAATGTTTGCTTTTTTTCTCAGCCCTAGAACTCAAAATACAAAGTATTACAAATCTTACAAATCCAAGAATATGCAAAGACTGCTAAAAATCAAAACAATCAAATGGAGGTAAAGAAGCAATAGCTTAAACCACAGTAAATCTGCAAAGTAAATCTTACTAGCACCTGTCCCACCGAACATAGGGTCAAAAATGCCTTTTCCCTGGCTACTTATTTAAACCTGTTATGATTCATGGAGGCGAGGAGTTGTGCAAATACAAATGCAAGCTGTATTTATTAGGCAAGCACAGGAGACAGACAAACAGAGTTGTGATCAGCCAGCATACTCATCAGGGGTGAGGCAATAGAGTAGTTAGAGTTCGTAGCAGGAGTCAGTCGAGGAGCAAACAGTATCCAGGGGTGAAGTCCAAAAACAGGCAAAATTACTGACTCCCCGTCTTCCACAGTCTGGTGTCTCCCCTCAATTACTTTCTCATAAAGCTTTACAGTTTACAGGTTATGTTTTTCTTTTTTTTTAAGTAAAATTGCGACCCTCCCAGATTTACTAATGCTTTGACAGTCTGGTGTCTCCCACCCACCCACTTGCTTCTCAAGGCTATCTAGCTCAACCAAACGTCTTATCAGTATGGCTGGTTACACAAAGTCTATGCAAGATTAAGTAAAATACAGGCTAGAACTGGATTGACAAAATCTCTAATATCTTACACATAAATGTCACAGTTGATTCTTGATTCTCCATGACCTGAGGGGAGAAAATAACGCACATACACAGACAGCCAGGCTCTGTTGAACTCGGGGCCTGGTTTGAAACGCATCAGTGTTTTCTTCACAGAGACTTCTATGGATGGAATTACTTACATAAATCAAACAGTCCAACATAGTGAATATGGTTATGTAATTTAATTAGTTAAAAACAAATTCATTGTGTGATCATAATCAAAATTAATACGAAATGGAAATTAATAAAAAGAAGGATATGGTATCACCCCATCCTCCAACATTCAATTTTAACCACATGTCAGATTTTGCAAAGTATAGTGTGTGAGTGTGTGTTTATGTGCATTTGGTTCCAGTGATCTGTCCAAAGGGCTCATCTAGGTGTTCTAGTCTCCAATAAAGGTTATGTCTTTGTACTGATACACCATCTAATCTGGAAACGGACTGAGAAACAGAATAAGAAAGAGCGAGACTAATATTAGCATAGATCCCATTCTTTTTACGATGTAACAAGTACATTGTGTGTTAAGTGTTCCCAGTGTTCCCAGTTCCAGCTGATCTAATTAATGCAGCCTAACAATCCTTTAATGGATTTGGTTAATAAATGTGTATTAGTGTGTTAAGTGTAAGCCAGAGTAAAGAGATGTGTCTTTAATCTAGATTTAAACTGACAGCGTGTACCTGCCTCTCAAACAGTATTAGGTAATTTGTTCCAGAGTTTGGGTGCTAAATAGAAAAAAGTTCTGCCACCCACAGAAGATTTTGATTTTGGCCAGAGTTTTGAGAACACAGCAGATGTGGACTATATGTGTACTTACGTTACTATAATGTTATAACAGCTCGCTCAAGTACAGAGGAGCTTAGACATTCAGGGCTAGTAATTGACAAGATTTTGAAATCTTTAAGAAGTTTGATAGGGAGCCAGTGCAGTGTTGACAGAACCGGGCTAATATGCTCATACTTCCTGGTTCTAGTAAGGACTCTAGCTGCTGTATTTTGAACCAGCTGTAGTCTGTTTGTGACCCTGGACCACAAAACCAGTCTTAAGTCACTGGGGTATATTTGTCGCAATAGCCAAAAATATATTGTATGGGTCAGATTTCAATTTTTTATTTTTATTTTTTGCCAAAAATCCTTAGTATAGTAAGTAAAGATAATGTTTCATGAAGGAATTTATTAAATTTCTTACCGAAAATATATTAAAACTTATTTTTTTATTAGTAATATGCATTGATAAGATCTTCTTTTGGACAACTTTAAAGGTGATTTTTTTTTTCAACATTTAGATTTTTCTCTACCCTCAGATTCCAGATTTTCATATTGTTGTATTGTTTACTCATATAGTTGTATCTCGGTAAAATATTACCCTATCCATCCACCCTATACATCAATAAGAAGCTTATTTATTCAGCATTGAGATCATATATAATTTTTTATTTTGGAATTTCAACTGGTTTTGTTGTCCAGGGTCACATTTATCAAGCGTGCAGAACAACGGCTTTTTTAAATGAAAAATTGCTATCAAACAGCATACCTAGGTTCGTAAGTGATTAAGATTCATTGACAGAACAGCCAGACAGTGTTCTAGATTATTATGTGAGGTGGTATATTATTGTTTGAAAAGTTGGGAAACCTTTAATTTGTGTTTGTGTGAAAAAGTTTCTTGGTTTACAATGTTTCTTATGTTTTAAAGGCTTTTCAGGTGTCTTCCTTGGAGAAGCTGGATCAAACTCTGGCTTCCTGTTTAACAAAGAAAATGCCGATAGGAGGTTTTCAGGGCCTGCAGTGTGACCAGTCTCCTGCTGGAGGTAAGGCTGCTCTAGTTCAGAATAGCTATTTAACCCATGCTATTTAGGTCCACTTAGGCTGTTAGAGACACGATTAAATTATAAAGGGAAGCTGCCTCACCCAAGAGAAATGCATTACTGTGCACTTTTCTGCCCTCTTATACAGTATGACTCAAATCGACTGCAGTTTATAACACAGAGGAATTGTCAAAAATGTTATTGTACATACACACAAAATACAGTCTTCATACCAATCCTCAACGATGCTTAGTAGATGTAAGTATAACTATCTTTCACTGAAAAACAGGATGATGTTAAAGGAATGTTCAGAATGTTGTCACTCTTTAAATGCAGTCACATACAGTACATTATGGGCCAAAACAATATTCTGATCACATTAATTCCAGTAGAAATCTGCATAAATTTTTTGAGTGAGAGCAAAACATTTCCCCACACTGTGACCCTATTTTCCTCCTGATCACGCATCACTCGGCACTCTAACATTTTTAGACATTGGGTCTCATTCACTAAACATGCATAAACACAAATTGTTGCATTAAATTTATTTAAAACTTTCGTACTAAAATGTATTGTAAATCTACAAAAAAATTAAAGAACAACTCATATCACACATACGAAATAATCATGTGCGCCTGAGCCTTATAAGCATGTACTGAATAAAGAACCCTATACACAATTAGATATGTTATTTACAGTGTGGGTGAAAAGTAACTGAACATTAATAAAATAAATAATAAGGTTTTTTTTGTGTTCGATTGCGCAGTTACGGGTATAACCAACAATTGATTCTTCACCGATTATTAACCCTTAACCAACAAGATTATTTTAAATTAGAAGGATAAGCTAAAAATACTAATGTTTTCCACAAATTTATTTTACAAAAATTAGCAAACAGGATTCATATGGTATTAAATCATATCACGCACCTGCAGCGCTTTTGCGAGCGGAGAAAAAAAAAAAACATTATAAAGCATAAATAGGCATAAACGACAACTATAATTTTACTTAAATAATAAATCAATTACCAAAACTAAAAGAACAATAGAAAAACTGCAATATGTAGCCTACAGTAGTATGCAGAGTTTTGGATCATTTTTGTGCTGTACAAAAGGAGACGACAGACTGCAACCTCATCTTTAAAGGGAGTAGCCTTGCTGTTTCTAATGTTAGAAGAAAAAAGAGATTTTGTGAGATTTATGTGGATATTGGAAGTGGCAGTAATCAGTGCCCTAATTTATACTGAACGAGCCATGTCATTAACTATGAATTTATCAGTGCTTACACGCCAAAGTCAATAAATATTACGCCAAATAGAGATACGGTTAACAATTTATTTGTTCAATTAGCCTAATTAATTCCGTTTAAAAATACTAATTTAAATAATATGCGAGTGATGACGTTGGCGCCTCTGTGTTTTGCTTTATGAGTCTCCTAAAACAGGTTTACATGTATGCAAGGTTAAAAAACACTTTAGTTTAGTTTTACCCCATTTCTAAATGATTTGTAAACGACTCATGTGAAGCAGTTCGAAGACTCAGTTTGTCTAAACCCCGCCTTCCCTTGAACCCTCACTGCTGTGATTGGTCAGATGGCGCAGTCCTATATGATTGGTCTACCGCTACAGCGCTTCACAGAACTTGTACCAAAATTACTGTGGACAGTGCTTTTGTAAGCGAATCGGGCACATCTCTACGTAGTGAACTTCAGCATTATATAATGCACAACACTGTGTTAAGCCATCGTTTATCATTACTTAGGCCACATTTACACATTGCTGGGTATTTAGAGAAATTAATATTTCCTGCCCTCTGTTTTCAATAATAACAATGTGCACACAACATTGTTTTCAAAAAACTTGTCATTTATGTCAACCCCCATAAATACGTTGAGTGTGATAATAACTTTGCCAAACCTATGTAAATAGGGCTAAATGCTGTTAAGCATTTTCTGGTGCATAACCAAACCGCAGGGAAATACCTGCGACTTCTCTTTGTGTAAACAGGCCTTAAACTAATGCTGAGACAGACAGACAGTAAAGCTGCATCAATCACAGTATTAGACTACATTAGGCACACAGCTGAACAACAGAACTACATAAACGCAAATTAGCCGGTGACCAGAACATCTGCAGGGTTGTTACACAGCATAACATACAAAAATACGTATTTTGAATGATCGCTAGAAAATACAATCATCAATTATTAATCTTACTTACAGGTAGAAGTTCAGAGGAGCAAGCCAGTCCAAATAAACTTTGCCCTGCAATCATTTCCGAGCGTTTATTCCCATTGTCTTTCTGGTTTATTTTGGATTGTCTCTCTGTTTTTTTTTTATTCTTGCTGCCTGCCCCGACCTTTTTGCCTGTTTTTGACTATGAACTTTGCCTATCCCCAATACTGCTGTTTGCCTGCATTACGACCTCTGCCTGTACGACTTTGACTGTAATAAAATGCTGCAAATGGATCCTTTTTCTTCTGGTCGTTCATCTCAGAAGACTTCACCTGACTTGCATCCAGCGGCGTGGAAGAAGTTAATCGACAAGCTTCCATGCTAGCTACACATTAATCCCAACTGGAAAAACTCACTACGCTCACAGAGGAACTTGTTCGTTCTATCCAGGCTCTGACTACAGCAACCACGGCCCACAACCAACCAGCTCCTTCACCAGTTCAACCAGCTGCCCTTCCGCTGCCTGCTGTCACTTCCACTGTGATCAACCCTGCTCGTCTGGCCCTTCCAGAGAAAAATAACAGCACCCCAGGCAAGTGTGAGGGTTTTCTGTTGCAATGTGAACTGTACATGAATCCAAAGCCTAGTTGTTTTACCCATGACGACAGCAAAGTGTCATTAGTTTGTTCACTACTTTCTGGTAAGGCACTTGAGTGGTTAACTGCTCTTTGGAGAGGCCACCGTATGGCTTTTCCTTCATATGCCAGCTTCCTGCACCAATTTCGTGAAGTTTTCGACCATTCAGCTGATGGAAAGGACGCTAAAGATGAATTGATGATGTTAAAACAAGGCACATCTTCAGCAGCTGAATTCACCATGACTTTCAGAACTTTGGCAGCTCAGACTGGATGGGACAGCGATCTGCTTATGACCATCTATCGCGGGGGATTAAGAAAGTATCTTCAAGAGGAGCTGGGCAGCAGAGACCATGATAAGACACTCAAGGAGTATATGGACCTGGCTATACGGACAGATCCGCTGCTTGGTTCTAGAAAGGTCCATCGTCCACTTATGATGCAGCTACCAACCCCGACCAACACCTATCCAGCTGAGCCTATGCAGATCAGGGCCATGCATCACACGTCAGAAGAGAGAGAAAGGAGACTACAGAACAACTTATGTCTATACTGTGGAGGCGCAGGACATATCCGAGCCAACTGTCCTATACGACCACCTCGTTCCAGAACCTTTTGGGTGAGTGCTGTCTCCGTCACTTCAGCCATGAAAATTTATGTCAGTTTGAGTTTTGGTGACACTGAAACACATACTCAGGCCTTTATTGACTCTGGCGCAGCAGGAAATTTCCTTGACAATGACTTTGTAACTGATGATAACTGTAATGATATTCCTCTCGTTTCATGTTCCCCCGCCGTGGCTATGGCAGCCCTCGACAGGCGACCCCTAGGATCCGGGAGAATTACCTCAAAGACCCTAGAACTCACTCTGACAACCAGTTCACTCCATGTTGAAAAAATGTAATTCCATGTCATCCACTCAACCGACCATCCCATTATACTCGGACTACCGTGGTTAGAACTTCATAACTCCACCATTTCATGGAAGGAACACCACATCACTCGGTGGTCGGAATACTTTCATGCTTCCTGTCTCACCCTGGCCAAACGCACCATTTCCTGTTCACAACATTCATCGGAGGAAATCATAGACATCACCAACCTGCCTGCATCCTATCATAATTTATAGGCTTCTACCACACCAACCCACCGACTGTGCCATTGATTTACTACCTGGCAGCACACCACCACGAGGCAGGGTATTTCCTCAATCCCACCCAGAAACAGAAATTATGAACCAGTATATACAAGAGGAGCTGTCAAAAGGTTTTATTCGACCATCCACATCCCCGGCCTCAGCCGGGTTCTTCTTTGTCAAAAAGAAGATGGAGCTATATAGACTATCGGGCACTAAACGACATATCCGTTAAATGTAGATACCCCTTACCACTGGTTCCAGCTGCTCTCGAACAGCTCCGCTCTGCACGCTACTTCACCAAGTTAGATCTGCGCAGTGCCTACAACCTAGTCCGAATCAGAGCTGGGGATGAATGGAAAACGGCCTTCTCCACCACCAATGGGCATTATGAATATCTGGTGATGCCCTTCGGTTTATCCAATAGTCCGGCTGTGTTCCAATCCTTAGTCAATGACTTCTTTCGAGACATGTTAAACAAATTTGTCATTGTCTACATAGACTACATTCTGGTATACTCCAACGACTATCCTTCCCACATTCAACACGTAAGAATGGTCCTTAAAAAATAGTAACCTGCTCTATGCAAAGATGTCCAAATGTGAGTTTCAACAGACAAAGATTTCATTCCTCGGTTACATCATCAGTGCTGATGGAGTGGTAATGGATGAAAAGAAGGTCTCTTCAATGGTGCACTGGCCAAAATTACAAACCTTGAAAGAATTGCAAATTTTCCTTGGATTCTCCAACTTTTACCAAAGGTTCATTAGGAACTTCAGCAGGGTAGCTGCACTGCTGACCTCCATGACACGTAAGGAGTACAAGCATTTTCCTTGGACAGAGGAAAGTGAAAAGGCATTCCAAGACTTAAAAAACAGATTCACCACTGCACCCATACTGAGACACCCCGACCCAGAAAGACGAAGAAGTGGATGCTTCCAATACAGGAATCGGGGCCATCCTGTCACAAAGACAAAGTGATCCATCTAAACTTCTACCTTGTGCCTTCTATTTGCGAAAACTCAACCAGGCCAAATGCAACTATGATGTCGGGGATCAGGAACTGTTGGCTCTCAAAGCAGCATTAGAGGAATGGCGACATTGGCTTGAGGGAGCTTAAGAACCCTTTCTTGTACTCACAGACCACAGAAATTTGGAGTACTTAAGAACTGCTAAAAGATTAAATGCTCGTCAAGCTCGCTGGTCTCTATTTTCACTTATTTCACTTATTATTTTTTTTTTCGACTTCCAGATCACATATCGCCCCGGCTTAAAAAATGGTAAAGCCGATGCTCTATCTCGACTCTTCAACGTTCCTGCCCAAGTCACTCAACCAGAAAACATAATCTCTCCATCAATCATCCTCGCTTCAGTACAGTGGGATATCATGAGGGAGATCTCAGACGCTCAGAAAACAGACCCCACGCCTCCTGCATGTCCTGCGTATACGTGCCTGAACCTTTACGCCAATGTCTGCTCCATCCAGGTATCCTGGGAACCACTGACCTGATCACCAATCAATTCTGGTGGTCTACCCTCACCCAGGATGTGGCTAAAAGTATTTGCTATATGTCAGGCAACCAAATCCTCAAGACAGCGGACCGCAGGTCTGCTCCACCCTCTACCACTTCCCCAGCGGCCCTGGTCTTATATAGCGGTAGATTTTGTCACAGATTTACCTACTTCTAACCGCGACAACACCATATTGACGGTCATCGACCGATTCTACCAGAGGATATTGTGTCGGATCACGGGCCACAGTTCACCTCAAGAGTTTGGAAAGCGTTCTGTACTCACCTCAACATTAATATAAGCTTGACATCGGGTTATCACCCAGAATCTAAGGGACAGGCCGAACGACTCAACCAAGAGCTGATCCGATTTCTATGAACTTACTGTTACCAGAATCAGAATAATTGGAGTCAGTTCATCTTTTAGGCCGAGTACGCCCAGAATTCCCTGAGAAAACCTGCCATGAACTTAACCCTGTTCCAGTGCGTCTTAGGCCTCCAACCACCCTTGTTTCCATGGTCCCGTGAGCCCACTGACCTGCCATCCATCGACCACTGACTGCGACGCAGTGAACAGACCTGGAACTCAGCCCACGTCCACCTACAGGGAGCTATCCGAAGAGTCACAGAGCAAGCAGATAGACATCGTAGACCCAACCCTCTGTATGAACCTGGACAGTGGGTTTGGCTGTCATGCAGAGACCTACGACTACACCTGCCCTGCAAGAAATTAAATCCAAGGTAAGTGGGTCCCTTCAAAGGTCGAAGGGGTTTGGGGGGTGCACGAGCCTCTGTCACGAGCCGCACCTCCATGTCTCTCCGCTACTCAGCAGCAGGAACCTTCGCCCGAGTTTTAACGTTCCCACCCGGACTCATTTCTACCCACGTACCATGGCCACTTCCGCCACCAGGTGTAGATAATTATCTGGACTATATAAACAAGGACTAGACGCTTATTCTACGCAAAGTCTTGATTTGCCCTGCAATCATTTCCAAGCGTTTATTCCCATTGTCTTTTTGTTTTTTTTTGGATTGTCTCTCTGGTTTTTTGATTCTCGCTGCCTGCCCTGACCTTTTCGCCTGTTTTTTACTACAAACTTTGCGTATCCCCAATACTGCTATTTGCCTGTAATAAAACGCTGAAAATGGATTTTACTGCTTCTGGTGGTTCAACTCACACACACACAGATTTTAATGTTAATTTTTTTAAATGTAATTTATTTCAGTGATGCAAATCAGAATTTTCATCAGCCTTTACCTCAGTCTTCAGTGTCAAATAATCGTCTCAGGTTATGTATATAACCCTGTTCCTTAAAGGAAAGAGACATTGCATCAACGAGATGCATATCGGCCTTGGAGACCCCTGCTAGCAGGGCGGGAGACCAGAGGACTCATGACGACATATTGATGGTATCCACTATCCAATGGCTTAAAGTCTGCTTGGTCGCTGGAAGCCCCTTCTTGGGGGGGACCAAAGAATATGAGCAACTGCTCAGACTTTCTCCACAATCTCTGTGGACATATGCGTCCCGTGCTCACACTGGACACATACAATTTAGCTTCTGCTGACCAGGCTCCCTGAAAGGAGGTGGGTTAAAGGCCTGTAGTACGAGTGGTTGAGGTATAACCGTAGGTACCTTGGGACTGTACCTTGGGACCTCCTACACAGAGGACTTCTAACAGAACAGCCAGGTCCCAGGTTGGTACCCAGGATCGTACTGGTGTTCTTAACCTCAGCGCACCGAGGAGGAAGCGTATGACCAGGGGTTCTTACTGCATTTCCACCGAGAGAGGAGTGGTTGGCCGATATAGCAGCCAGGTAAACCTTCAGGGTGGAATGAATGACCCCAGTAGAGAATCGGGCCTACAAAAATTCCAGAACTGTACCGACTGGGCAGTTGACTGGATCTTGCTGGCTTTCTCTACACCATGAAGTGAATAATTTCCATTTTAGGCCATACAGCTTTCTCGTAGATGAAGCTCTGGATTTGAGAAGAGTCACAACAACCTCGGTTGAGAGACCTGTGTCTAAGAGTTGTGCCACACTCTCAGTTTCCACAGCTCCAGACGGGGGTGGACCATTGTGCCCCCTGCTTGTGAGAGGAGATCTCTCCTGACTGGAATCACCCATGATGGGCCGTCTAGGAGGTCTGTCAGGTCCGAGAACCAGAACGGCGCTACTAGCAGTAGACTGACCTCATCCTGGCGCACTCCAGAACTCCTGGGAGCAGAGCAATCGGGGGGAAGGCATACAGAGGAAGCCTCGGCCACGTCTGTACCATGGCATCCAGTACCAGCAGAGCTGGAGGAACTAGAGGAACTAAAATTCTCTCCTTATCTGATCCACACCCCGGGCCTCGGCCCCTGTCTCGACAGGATGTCTGCTCCTACAATTAGATGCCTGGGAATATACATTGCTCTCAGTGAGAGAGATCTGTCCCGGGCACACACAAGGGTCTAGTGTGCCAGCTTGTACAAGGGGCGCGACCGCAGACGTCCTTGGTGGTTGATGTAAGAGACAACAGAGGTGTTGTCGCAGCGCACCAACACATGTTGATCTCTGATGTCTGTGAAGAAGTGTTCAAAACACTGCTAGCATTTCTAGACAGTTGATGTGCCAAGTAAGATGGCAACTTCTCCCAGACCTTGGGCTGAGCGACCACTCGTGATCGCTTCCTGACCAGTGAGTGACGCATCCGTCACTAACGTTATGCAGTGACCAGGATCTCCCAGCAATGAGCCCTCTTTCAGTCTTGCGACTGTGGTAAGGATCAAAACAACAGGTGTCATACAGGAGCCCGCATCGTGGTCGAGTCCCACACCACACCTAGATAAGTGGTTCTCTGAGCTGGAGAAAGAACACTTTTCTTGACGTTCAGTTTCTTTTTTGTGAAGAAATTTTGAGTGCTTGAAATACTGCCAACATTTCTAGGCGACCACTCCACAGATGGCGGGCCGAGCGGCCACTCGTGACCACTCCCCAACCAGTGAGGGATGCATCCATCACTAGCGTTATGTGGTAAGCAGGATCTCCGAGCACTGGGCCCTCAATTTTTTAACTGCTTGACAGTGAGTGACTGGCCTGCTTTTACTCTCGCAACAGCGTTGAGGATAGAAACTACTCAAGCAGGTGTCATACGAGGCCGCATTATAGTCGAGTCCCACATAAGATAAGTGATTCTCTGAGCTGGAGAAAGAACACTTTTCATTAGCTCTATGGTTAGTCTATGCAAATGAGCTCAAAGAGTCATACGATTGCAGTTTATCATAAGTTTGAAACATGAAATACACTTAGTTAATTAAAATGTCCAGCATCTTAATCAATAAGTATATTTAAACAGTTACTTTAATTTGTGGCCAACAAACTAAAGAACTATAGCGATTTCCAATCTGAGCAGGGTAGCTTTAGGATCTATTGGCAATGTTGACTTTCCAAACGCAATACACTAGACTGTTGGTTCTTAATAAATGAAACACAATTTATTTGTTGAAAACTAATCTACTATACAAACACTACTACCTAGGATTAACGCGATCACACTCATACACACACATTCACTGTCTAAAGAGGGGAAATAAAGTTACTGAAAACCGAAAGGACAGCGACTCCTTTATTTAAACAATAGCTTTAATTCATGGGCTGGGAAACTCTGCACGTGGATAACCAGGTTTCTCAGTCTTACAAACAAAGGGGCAGAGATAAAGTATGCAACATTTGAAAGGAATCCTAAATGTGTTTAGGTCTATCAGAGGCCAATGTATATGTCGCATATCTCATTCATGAATTCTGTATTTTATCATTTAATGTGTATCTGTGTTTTCGAATGAATGGAGAAATGAATGAATGAAGCGTAGACAGGTTGTTACCTAGGCATGCTTGACATGGAAAGGTAGCTGTTAATACGTGGAATCCCTTTTAAGCATGGTTGATCGATATCAGCAATCAGAAAGAAGTTATTAAACTTTATCAAAGTTAGATATCAAACTTTTGTCACCCCCTCTTCCGAACTGTGTTGAGTACATGTTAATATATTCAGAATATGTATTTGAGGAAAACCAATGACAGAGAAGAGACCGCCATGACACTCACAGATTGGCCTTCACACTTCGTGGGAGGACAGAGTTCCATAGGTTTAAAATGTGTTGCACAGTGCCAACAAATGTGTGCTTGGACCAAAAGGACCGAACATCTACATCTGTGTTCGTGTGTCCGAAAAGAAACATCTGTGCATCTTCTCCACAAAAGATCACCAATCCAACGCATCCCAGTGAAACGGCAGTGGCAAAGTTCAGAAGGACTCCGAAACTCAGAGACGCTCAACCAACCATGCATCCGCTCTCATCGCAACAAACAGATCAGCAGTACTGCCAAAGGGCCAACCAGCAATGACACCAGGAACCCGAGATCCAATCAGAGCAATGCAAAGCACAGCAGACGCACACATTCTCTGAGTTTGTTAACATGAAGAATTTCCTTCTTGCTGATGGTGTATAAGTAAGATTCGACGCTAAGGCTAACAATCTCTGCTTAGTCGTTCCTTGCTGGTTGTGATTTTGAGCAGTAGCAGCAAATACTTTCGGGTTTCAGTGTAAGTGTGAAAAGGTTTCAGAGTGTATAAGTGTTCAAACTTATGATAAACTGCAATCGAATGACTGCAATAGACTAACCATAGAGCTAATGCAAAGGAAAAATTTAAATGTAAGGTTATTCCCCAAAATTGATTAATGAGTAATTAATTTCCCTTTGATATCTTACAACAGATATCGATCACCCATGCTTACAAAGGGATTCCACGTATTCACTGCTACCTTTTCATATCAAGCATGCCTAAGTGACTTCCTGTCTGCGTTTCATTCATTAATTTCTTCATTCATTCATCATGCGGATACACAGATACACATTAAATGATAAGATACCAAATTCATGAACGAAATATGTGACATACACATTGGCCTCTCATAGACATAAACACATTTAGGATTCCTTTCTAAAATGTTGCACACTTTATCTCTGTCCCTTTGTTCATAAGGCAGAAAAGCATGCGCTCTCCTTCGGATCTTGTAGGAATGTGTGTCCGAAGCTGCGGTGACCTGGGTCACACACACACACACACACACACACAGAGTGTGTTCCATTGACACACAAAGAGCCATTGATTCATGGACCAGAGTGTGGTCCGACGTGTCAGAAAACAACAACGGCTTCTTTGCAGCGCCATAAAACATATTGGGGGTATTTCCTGCTTCTAGCGAGAGAGGGGTGCTCGCAGACAGCATGATGCCAGGAGCGGGCTTGCTAATTTCATTTAGGCAGTTATGAAATTAAATTAATAATTCGATGCATCTACAGTCCCCCTTTTGCTCGTCGAGGTTGCCGGTGAGAACGTCGGCGGGCACTGGAACAACAGGCACAAGGAGAGAGAGAGAGAGAGAGAGACAGAGCAGACACACAGCAACACAAACACATTGCTCACTGACTGGTGGTGCAAGGTTGTGGACGCATTACCACGTAATGGCTAGAGTGAACTTGGGACAGCTGGGAGTTATCACTGGCAAGTCTGAGTGAAGTGTTTTGACTGAATTGGTCATCGGGATTTCAACGAGGTGGCACAGGAGTGATCTCTGTTAAGTTATCCGAGTTCTCGGGTTCTAGTTCGAGTTCTTGGTCACTGTTACCTATCTAAAGATTCACGGAACGCCGACGCGCATTTGTTCAAAGACTCCTTGATGGCATTTACTCGTTTGTGGAGGAGGAAAGCGAGGGTCAGAGTCACAACATATCCTACGATCGTGGAAATGCAAAGCGCTGTGTCGGCGGCTGACCAAGATCAAATGATTGGCACGCCAGTGGGAGGCAGGCGAGCAATGGCCTCTAAGGCGGTATTGACAGGAGTCAAATCAATCAGCTGAGTTCCTTCCTCCCTGATCCTCTCCGCGAGTTCCGGATCAAGGGTGAAGGAATGCTGTTTGAAGAAAGGTGAGATCTCCAGTTTGGCCTGATACTCATCGTCGGTGAGGTGGTACAATGCCAAATCGTCAATGTGTAGGATCGAGCCCTTGGGGACATTGATCCATAGCGTTTGATTGGGTAGAGTAATTAGTGTAGCTGTGTCGTCATATGTGAGGGTGGCGGTGCGTGCTGGGGTGTTGACCAGCCATCGGTTCCAGACAATTTCAGCCTGTGTAGTTTCGACCTGGGATCGGGGAGTAGCCTCGGTAGGGCAGCTTGTGTCGGGCCTAATAGACTCAAGACCACAGATGCCCTCAATGTTGTCTTTGACAAAGGGTTTGCTTGGACAGAGATATTGCACACCTTTGGTGAGAGTGAACATTTTCAGATTTGGGGACAGATACAGCTGCTCATTCGCATCCTGACCTCCGGCACATCAATTTTTCACATAAGTATTGCTCTGCCAAAATCCCACATTTACCACATCCTTGAGCCGATATATGTTATTCAATTCAATGATGGGTAAACTGAGGAGGAAGGCCAGATTGCCCGCTTCGGGGTCTACGTAGAGTGGAATGGCACTGCCTAAGGAGAACGCCTGGGGAGGACCTGGGGTGGCTGCACTGAGGACTTTCTCAACCAGGCTAAGCGGGATCAACTAATGTGGGATTCTACCCATGGCCAGACTATCAATTGAGGAACTTACTTCACGCAGCATATCCATGATGAGTGCTGTCATGAGTTGAATTTGGGCTATGACACTTTGCATGACAGAGAATAGTTTATTTATGGATTTGATAGGGAGGGTGATATGCATGTTTCAAACTGTGATGGTGCCGTTTAAGGACTTTCCGAAGGCTTGCAAGGCTTGGCTCTGGACTATTAGCTGTTGACGGATTTCGGGCATTTCGGCTTGAATTTCCCCCACGTGTCATCACGCAGTGGCTAGATTTACTGCGTTAGAGTTACAGAGTTCCTACAGCCGCTGCAGCCCCCAATAAGGCGCCCAGAAATCATTTGGGATGCCGGTTGTAACCGCTTATTTCAGCTTGGGTTACAGTCATTTTCTGCAGTTTCTGCAGCAGTTATGTCAGCTTGAGCGTGGGCAAGTGCTTCCCGTGTCCAATGGGAGCTGGCCCAGGTGGTTTGCGAGGGCGAGGGGGTGTAGTGAGTTCTGACAACATCGGGGGGGTTTAGCCGGACGTACACCTTTTGAGTGTATGTTTTGCAGTTCGTGATCAATAGCCCCGGTAGCACGATTCCCGGCGCAGGTCCCGGCGACACGGCCTCTGGTTGGGGTGTGACCCCCATCACGCAGAGAATCAACACAGCAAATCCGATCATGTTCCTAGTGACAGAAGAGCACAAGCAAACACAATTGTTAGTGATGAGGATTGAGTTAGGGCTATAGTTTTTTTAATGACTGCGTTACGACTTGATCTATACTAGTTGGTGGCCAGAGTCAGTCTGAATTCTGTGACCTGAGGGGAAATCTGGGTTAAGTAAGGTCCTAAGGAGGGTTTAAAGAGAGAGAAAGAGAACAGGGAAAAACTGAGGAAACGAACAAAACAAAACAGACAACACAAGGGACACAAGGACACACCGTGAAGTTGGGACAACAACATAGGCGTCACATGTGTGGGGTGACTCCTCTCTACTAGTGTTGGTTCTGGTAGTGCGGCTGAGGAGGATGTGTAGGTGTTGTGTTTAGGTAAACTAGTTGTGTGTTTCCCTAAAGCGATAGATGTAGTGTCAGTGTGATGAGAGTATGAGATTGTCGTTCTGTGTCAGTGGGCTTGGTCCTCCCCCTTTTCCTGTTGCTTGGAGCTCTGATGTCTCTTTATCTGGTTCCGATCGACCCATCGGAGAACTGGCTCACTGTGCCCTTGTCTGATCTGTAAGCGATAGGCAACCAGCGAAAGCTTTTCTGTGATCTCGTGGGGTCCTGTCCAGCGGGGTAGCAGTTTCTTTGACAGTCGGGTAGGACTATTCACCTTCTTGTCGTAGTAGGCCCTGCAACCTTCTGCATTGCTTTGGGGCTGTTGTTGAGCAAACGCGAAAGTCGCTCTCAGGTGCTAATGCAACTCTTCGAGGTACTGGTGGGTGGTGTATGCAGTAGCAAGGTTCATGTCCCCGGGTTGGTATAGCAGGTGCAGGGGTAGAGTCATTTGTCGCCCTGTCATCATCTCAAATGGGGGTAGTCCCGTGGATTGATGGGGCATGGCTCTGATGGCCATTAGTACCAGTGGCAGCTTGACATCCCAATCCTTTTGATTGTATCAAAAGGCCCGTCGATTGTGTTGGCGGCGGGTGACGACAGCAACAGACGGGTTGGGTGGGAGGGATTCGAATGCCCAGGATTCTCCGTGCAATGCACTTGCTTTGCTAATGGCATCGGTTTGGTCGTTGAGGTCTTTGTCCTGCCCTGGTTGGTGGGAATGACCTCTGATCTTTTTCCAATAGACGAGCATGTCATGCTCCATGATAATGGTGTCGCATGCTCGGAAGAGGTCCTGGTGTTTGACAGGTTTGTTGTTGGCTGTCTTGAATCCGTTCTGTTTCCACCTTGCTAGATGGTATGCGAAGCTGAGACGGGCATAGTTACAGTCTGTGCAGATGAGAAGTTCTTTGATGTTGTGAGATGCGGCTTGTTGTAGGGTGATGAGTATGGCAGCTACTTCTGCGTATTGTAATGAGTGCGGGCCTAATTTGAATTGTTGTGGAAGGCAGGGGTCATTGTTCAGCCAGACCACGCCTGCTCCGGCCTTCAAAACGCCATTGTGGTTGTAAGAGCAACCATCCACATATGCTGTTGGCATCCCTTCGCACACATTCTTATCAAAGTACCTGTAGTTAGTCAGCGGAGTCTGAGATGGTTCTGTGGGTTCTATGGTGGGGCACAGGGTGTCTGACGAGCAATTCTGGCAGGCGGCTAGCCCATCTTCCAAGTGCTGACTTGTGGTTTTGGGCATATCTGGCCTCAACATCTCTTCCTTGAAGTGTCATCAACCATGTAGTTGATGAACTGTTGATGAACTGCCGTGAATAATTGCACACTCCGAGGAAGCTGCACAGCTCAGAGACGTTAGAGAGTCTTGATGTCTTGGATGGCGTGGATGTGGCTGGATTGTAGTTCGATGCCATTTCGTCCAACGAGCAAGCCGACATAGTTCACCTTAGTCTTGCACCACTGTCCTTTATGCAATGCGATCTTTGCACCGGCCACTCAGCTGGTTTAGGACGTGATCAATTTCTTTCAGGTGATCTGTGAGGTTTTAGCTTTTCAGCAGAATGTCATCCACGAACACAAGAAAAAGGTCCAAAATCCTGAGGCAACGTCCAGAGTGGAGAGGATCGTTGAGCCTTTGATTTTGGGCAGTTCCTGGTCCAACTGTGTCATGGACCACCGTGACAGGGACACCTGCTGGTTCAGTTTGCGGTAGTCAACGGTGGGATTTGCCGTTAGGTTTTAGGACGGGCCATTTTGGAGCTGTTGCACGGTCGGATGACCCCCTTTTCCAGCATGGAGTCAATGATTTCCTGAACCGGCTCGTATGATGCAATGGGGATTTTGTACTGTCGCACAAACATGGGTGGCGCATTTGGGTGTGTTGGAATGCGCACAGAGTGGATGTCAGTTAGGCCACAGTCTAATGAGTCTTTTGCAAAAGAGTCTTTGTATTTGCATAGCACTTCTTTGAGTTTCTGCTTTCAAGCTTTGGGAAGACAGATGTCTTTGGCTGTACAGTTGTTAAACAGTACATACACAGCTCGAGATTATGCGTCAATGAAGGGTGTGGCTTCCAGTGTCAGTCCTAGTTTTAGGCATGTCCTGGAAGGTTGAAAGAAGCCTATATTACTGTTTAGAGTTTGGTCAGGTCGCATGTTGAGGCGAATGCTGACACTCTTGTGGTGTTTGACCAAATCGAAGGTTCTGCAGGTTGACAGGTGATTTTGATTGAACTGACAGGGGAGCCCAGATGATATTGTTCACAGTGTCGATGCAGGCGTTAAGCAGAGTCATGATGTCTGCTCCCACATAGATGTCATGAGGTATGTCAGGGACAACGAGGAAGTAGTGGCTCAGTTGTTTGTTGTTCCATCTTATGTCCACAGCGCAGGTGATTTTGGATGTGGCCATGTTTGTCGAACATGGGCTTAGGGGAAAGCGGCTGTGTTTAGAGCTGTGTTATGTGGCAAGTTCTGATGCTTCTGTTTCAGAGCTTTGAAGAGCTTCAGGCTGATGGCTGAGTTTTCTGCCCAAAGGGCTAGTGTTGAATCTGCTACTTGCATGTCTTGGATATCTATGGGGGTCATGACCTGAAAGGAGCCTGAGTATGGGTCAGACACTTGCAGTGCGCAGAGGAAAGGATCTTGAGTCTTGCTGCTTGAAGCTGAGCTTGAACTTGACTTTGGTGTTGCATCTCCAGTCAGTGAGGCGGGGGCAGTGTCTGTGGTTTGACACTGCGACTCGTTGGTGTTCACTGGCTGGAGGGGCAGAGTCAACATCTTGAGGTGTTTAAAGTCTATCAACGGCTCAAAGCGATTAAGCAGGTCCTTTCCGATGAGCAGTGGATATGTCTTTCGTGGGGAGACATATACTGGGTGAACAAGGTCAATAGATCCCACTGTCAGGTGAATTGGGGCAACCTTTTTTAGTTGGAGGACCGTGTGAGAGTATGCTTGAAGGTTTAACTCACACCTTTGAAGTCTGAGGGGGCCATGGAGCTTCTGGGTTCTTTCT
>JAUYWG010000048.1:3851138-3865779 GCA_034779775.1 Enteromius afrohamiltoni
GTAACAGGACATTGGTAACAACACTTTTTTCACTTCACTAAGTAGTCATGTAACAGGAATTACATAGCTACATTTTGCAACAGCAGTGTGTATAAGAGTAACTGGAACAGGGGGTGATCAGGGGGTGTAGTTGGGTAGCTTTAGGGATATGTAAAGTGGGTGGAGTTGGTGCACATCTGTAATACCAGTGTATATACATGGTAATACCTCAGGAACTGCCCACTTATTATAAAGTGTAACATTCTGGACACAAACCACAATTTATATGTAAAGCCTAACCTACTGGCCGCTGCTGTGTAACATCAGAGTAATTACATGATAAATCCAGAGCAGCTGTCTATTTAATATAAAGTGTAACACTTTATTTACCAATAAGTGCTGTTAGTCCTGGTACACATTATACTTTCATTACCAAAAAGTGTTGTTACTAATGTCCTGTTACACATTTGTACTTACACACACCATTCTAATGGATGATACATGTGAGAAGTTACAGAAATATTACAGATACTATGTTTACTTGCACTATGGTTACATACTACATCCACATCTAGTTAATATGGAAGTACAAGGGTATAAGGGACACTTACAGTAATATAAAGCGGGACCTTTTTTTTGTAAGCTGGACTTACTGTTGTTTTGCCTTTTTCTTCAGAGATTTGATATTTTTTTTATATAAAGGTATTATAAGCAGTCACCGGGGTTAAAAGCATGACCAGTTTTCAATCTTGAACATGACTGATCTTGTTTAACACATATTGGTGAACCCACTAGTGATTCTGTGCTTAGCAACAAGGTAATCCAACATCATTGTGATTAATTCTATTAATGTGAAGTATGTGTGCCATTGAGGCTGTAATGGGAAAACTCATATTGAAGTAATGGTCATATACAGAAGGCCAAATATGAAACCATCTATGTGGTTATGATAGAAGTAAGAGAAATTAAATTGCCAGTGTGCTATATTCACATTTATTCATTTAGCAGCAGCTCCAATGTGGATTACAATACAATAAATGATAAGACTTGTTAAACTAAACCAAAAAGCAAAGTGACAGAGGAATTGGGATTTATTTAAACAGAACCTACCTTAGAGATTAGATTCATTAATGAGTTTTAATAATAATAATTAAAAAAAGATTGTGGTTACAGTAAAGCAGTTAAAGTTAATAGGCTAGAAATGTGAAGACTGCATTAGATAAATGCATTTAAATGTGTGTTATTGTGATTTGTTACTGATGCTATTCCTGGATTTTTATGTAAACGGTTTCTCTCTGCTGGCTCATGATTTCTAATGTTTTGACTCTGGTTTTGTGGATATTCTTTCCCCATAGACTTTCACTGTCAGTGCATCACTGTAAAGAGTCTAAATTATCTTCTGTGGTAATCGACAACATGTCACAGAAACTGTCCGTAGAGCTTAACTTGTATTGAACTGGAATATTCTTATAATGTGATCTGAAGACTTCAGATGGGAGAGAATCAGATAAGTGTGTGTGTTGAGGCAGTCTTCATGTGTTGGGTTGTTTGAGCTCGCAGTCTCTTTTTCATCCGTTCAGAAAGACTCATTTGTTCACAAGAGACCAGCGAAAAGGGCAAATCTGCTAGATCAGCTGGCTATCAGTCATATGAAACACACACACACCTCGGGCAGGTCGGGCTCATGGGAGTGTGCGTGACAGGGGATCATTTTCATCCTTTGACATTATCATATCCACTCCATCATCATATGCTAAACAGAGAGAGCAGCTATTAGAAAGAGCTGTCAACAAATCAGAAAGGAAAGTGGGCTCAGGCATCATTGTCTAGAAGATTGGTTGTAGTTCATTGCATAGTTGCATGTCATTTGATTTTTGTTCTAATAACCCTGCATTTTCCCGGATTTCTGTGTTTTTAACTGTCATAATGCATCGCCCTAAAACTTAAAAAACTTGGTTTTCTGCTGATTAATAAGATATATGTAGGAATTTACAGAGCTTGAACACTGACATTCCTGCAAGACCCCCATTGGTGCAGTTATTAAAGTTTATCATTTTTAAACAGCAGGTGATGCTGTTATCAGTTTTGCATGTACAGTAATTGCAAGGGAACTGTGTTGATATTACTAAGGTATCACTGATACCTAGTGATTGAGTGATTTTGTTTGGGCTAATTTAGCTGTAAAAATCAGATTTTTGTTTTTGTTCTATCTAAAAAAGTAGTTTCATAGTTTGCATTTTTGTCAAATATAAAAATAAATACAAATACAAAAATATATTTCAGATTATTAGTGGTGACACTTAATTTAACCAGAAATACTCAGAACCTCTGCAAAGCTGCTAGTAGAAAACAGGACAAATACAGTCCACACTCTAAAAACAGAGAAGAAAAACATTACAGTAAATGCTGTGTCATCTTATAGTGTGTGTAAACGGATGAGATCAGACTGCTGGAACACAATCTCATTGAGTTCGAGCCCGGCAAACACACACACCTGCAGATGTTTGCAAAACAGCTCCGCTCTCTATTTTCTGAGAAAGCTCTCAATGTTCTCTGCTTCTTTTCCCCATAGATTGGCCCTGTTGAGGAATGTACAAAAACAAATTGTTTTCCAGGTGCAGTGAACACAAACTCTCTCAGTCATCAAACATGACTGCAAAAATAACTATTTTTACACTCACTCTCAGACCTCCAAAATGTAGATGAGTTTGTTTCTTTATGGAAACAGATTTGGTAAATGTAGCATTAAATCACTTGCTCAGCAACGAATCCTCAGATGTGAATGGGTGCCGTCACTGAGAGTCCAAACAACTGATAAAAACATTAATCCAAAAGTATACACACCACTCCAGTTTATCAGTTAACATATTTTGAAGTGAAATCTGCATGTTTGTTAAAAAAATTCATAAATATCAAGGCCTTTTAACATCCAACCATTGCTTCAGATCAAAATACAATTCCATAATCCAGAATAACTGATAAAGTCCATTCCCTGTTGTCCTCTCACATTAAAATCCACACACACATATTTGTTATGAACTGTTTTGGATTGTTTTTACAAACACCCTGCTTTTGGCTTCCCAAAATCCAATCTATTGATCAATCTTTTTATCAGCTGGCTGGCACCCATTCACTGCATAGGATCCATTAGTGAGCAAGTGATGTAATGCTACATTTCTCCAAACCTGTCTTACTGGTATTATTATAAAAACAAAAGATTATCATTGTTTGCCTCTTATAATGTCTCTGAACATTAAACTCACACCCTGCAGCTTTAAATAAGTCTATAGTTAATGTATTGCTGCATTATTGCAAGGAAACAAGAAAATTGCATTCATTAATCAACAGTTGTGGCTGTTACATTGGCTGTGCATTTACTTAAATAGTTTAATAGCCGTTTTTGTTCCTAAAAATGCTGTTGTGTGTAGAATTGCTGTCTTGCACCATCGATTCAGCATCTTGTAAGAAAACAGCCTCAATAACCGTCGTTTAAAAGTGTTTACATTATGAAAGTGTTTTTGGGTGGCCGGTCTCCCCGCTGTGCTTTCACTGAAATTATTTGTAATTTTAACCAGTTTGTTTTGTGTATTTCTGTGTGTTTGGTTACAGTGAGCTGTTTGAATAAGGTGAGCTGGTTTCTGAAACGGACACCAGGAACATTTTCCAGTTCGGCTGTCAAAATAGCATTGAAACCTCATTTGTTGTTATTTATAGATTTGAAGGTTTTAATAAATCTTTAATACTTCGCACTGCATAGGTTTCACACAAAAACATAAAATAGTAACTGATGCAAAAACAAACAGAGCAAAACAATACTATATTATAGCAAAATTATGGCTTAACAATAAAATATATTTTTCAAAATTAAACAAAAATTATACAAATTCTACTTCAAACTATATGTATGTATATATATGTATATATATATATATATATATATATATATACTTTTTG
Organism: Enteromius afrohamiltoni; assembly: GCA_034779775.1. Lineage (NCBI taxonomy): Eukaryota > Metazoa > Chordata > Actinopteri > Cypriniformes > Cyprinidae > Enteromius > Enteromius afrohamiltoni. Next base: position 3,855,072 of record JAUYWG010000048.1, read on the forward strand.
GGGGAGGGGGGTTGATCTTTATCTTCTTTTTTTAGCTTGTTATTTTTTGCATTTTAAAGGCAAAGTGTATGTGTTTTCTGCAAATTAGATTCATTGCTACACATGTAACACTGTGTTTTGATGTTTGAACTTTCCATTTTTTTAATTTTATGTAAAAAAAAAAAACCCTGCATGTTGTTCTGTTATGCAGTACATCTAAACAGCATTACTTTAATATAATGTGTATATTATGTTCTTACTTTGAAACTCATAAAGGTGTCTCTTTTGATAAATGATGATTTTAAAGCTCTGCTCTCACGTTACACTCTTGGCTAAAGTAGCCAAGATGTGTTGACATATGCTGGATCTATCAGTTTGCATTTTTGGTTCATTTGAGATGTTCACTCATATGCGTAGTATCATAATGAAGCTGATTTAATGCTGTTGTATTTTCCTGAAAGGGTTCGAAGTGCAGAACAGCTGCTGGTACAGAATGAGACCTGTGTGTGTGTGTGTGTGATCTGACTGCCATATGTTTTTGCTTCCACTTCCACTAATGTGAGTAATTTTGAGAAAACCAATCTTTATGATTTTGTAGAATATTTGAGATATTTATTTAATCTAAGGATTGCAGATCACTTAATGCCAGAGGCAGACATCATAATCATGTTTCACATTCTAAAACAGTTATGGATGTTGATTTGTAAATGTAATGTTCCAGATGCTCTAATATAAACATTAGAGTTACAGCTCTGACATGAGAATTATTTTTATATTTCGTAAGGCATCAGCACATACTGTAAAATCAAACTTGCATGGAAATATTAGCATAATTAGTAGATAGTGAAATTATTTTTGATTACAAATACAGTAAAAATATTATTGCAATGTAAAATAAGGATTTTCTATCTAAATATGTTGGAAAATGTAATTTATTCCTCTAATCAAAGCTGAATTTTCAGCATCATTACGCCAGTCTTCAGTGTCACGTGATCCTTGATTTTTGATGAATAGAAAGTTAAAGCATTTATTTATTCAAAAACAAAAATCTTAATGCATCCTTTTCTGAATGAAAGTTGTTATCTTTTACTGACACTAAGTTTTTGAATGGAAATGTATTTTCATCAGTCAGTGTGTCTGACAGATTGCGCTTGGCAAATCCACCTCAGTCAGCTTGATCCAGCAACGACGGGCCCCTTTGAGCTCAAACTGTGTAACGGCTGAGAGTGTATTGCGGGCAGACCTTGATTACAGCGAAGGCCGATCCATGTCTGTGCTTGAACACACACGAGTGAAGGGATTTGTTTCCTCAGACAGATAGACTGCTCGTTATCTCAGAGATCAGTCTGACGGCCGTCCGGAGCTCAGCATCTCTTCCAGTTCCACCCACAGACCTCAAACGCTGGAGGACACTGATGAGGATTGAAAGGGCCGATAACTGCAGTTGTTCTCTGGACAGACGGACACCTCCACACGATTATTGTTGTGACAGTCTAGCAGGACCGCTTTGGATCTCGTTGTGAATGCTGGTTTGTGAGCTGTCAGAGAAGTTCAGTGTGTTGTTCTCACCTGCTTGTCCATCAGTGAAATAATTGGAGCAAGTTTTGCTGTCCTGTAACTTCGAAATGCCTTTTGGTATCTCTAAAGGCCATAGTGAAAATAAATAAAATTATGAAATTCAAAGAAGTTTCCTATTAAGCTTTTTTCCCTGTAATGATAAATGAATTAATTAAATGAAAAAAATTGTGAGTGTTTTACTCACCTTTGGAACACCATATATATGTTTATACAAGTTGCCCCGCACAAGTTGGGGTGCGTTTCCCAAAAACATGGTTAGCCTACTATGGTTGCAAGTTCTGTTGTTACCAGCATAGTTCAAAGATTCAGTGTTTCCCGAAAGCATAGTTCAAATGAACATTCGCAGTCAACGTCACAAACGTACGTGGTTAGAACTACAGCTTTGAACCTGTGGCAAACGCATAGTTTGTTGTTAGTAAGATATATGGGCTTTAATAAATATGCTCTTGGGCACAAGAAGCCAACTAACATGCATTACTATCTAAATATAAAATGCGTTTTTAATTACGGATTTTTGCACGTCCATTCTAAACGCTGGTTTTGAAAAGTGCGCATGTTCAAAAATGGCTAAGGGAACCTCGGAGTATGTCACGTGTGGGTTACTGGAGAATGAGAGCGCAGGAGCCTTGGAATACTCTTAACATAAATTCCTTTTAATGATCAAGGCAAACACAAGAAGATTCCAATAAAAGTCTTTAAACGTAGCGCATACATTGACGGACAACCAAGAACTCAAGAGACACAGTACTTATACACAACAAACTAATGATTCAAGAGACGACAGCTGGGGAGACGCAGGTGGATGCAAATAAACTAATAATCACATACAGACACAGGAAGGACCAAATAAGGGCAAACAGGAAATCACACGTGAACACGAAACTAAAACAGGAAGGCATGATAATGAAACTAAACCAAGAACACACAGACTAAATAGACCAAGAATGTTACAGTATGACGTAAAAGGGAACCCGCGATGATTCAAAGATCAAATAAAGCAAAATGACAGTGAACAAAAATAATAAATTAGCCAATATGTGTCATGTTCAATACAGCAACATCTTGGAGCTCTCTGTTCAGTTTAATAGCGTAAGTCATTCCTCCACCACATGGGTGTGATGTCATTAACAATGACAAACAAACAGTTGTTGAACTGATGTGGTTCAAATGACGGCGATGTGAATGTATTCAGGAAACAGTTGTGTGTAGCTAGTTCGTTTCCAAAACAATGCATCGTACTATGGTGGTTAATCAGCGCGTTACATCATTGTTCAGGAAACACACCCCTGGTCTATGCATTTGTATATGATAGTATTTGGATATTTTCATAACAATATGTGTACATATAAAGTACTAATTTGTACAGTGATACAAAAGGCTATAAGTAGCAACTAAATTAAACGACCAAATTCCATGTTGGAAGATTTATTTAAAAAATAGTTTTCAATCAATCAATCCCAGTAAACCTTTACCGAACTATTATAAAAAAATAGTTTTGATAATAGTTGGGTAAAGGTTTACTGGGATTGATGCGTTGTGGCATGGTAAATGTTTATTGCCAGCATAAAGGCTAATTAAAAACCAGAATAATAATAAAAGAATAATAAGTACAACGTATCATACCTGGCAGAGGTGTAAAAAGATTTTGTTTGCTTAAACTAGTTTGTCATGTATTTCTTTATTTCAACACATTTACAGGTAGGCTGAATCCTGATTAAGGTGATTTAGTTTAAATTTTTCGTTTTTTCTTTTTCTTTAAAGAAGCAGAAACACATTTATTGGATAACCTCTTAATACATTTTTGAATTCTCTCTCTCTGTGTGTTTCTCTGTGTCAGAATGACTACAGGAAGTTGTCTATGCAGTGTAAGGATTTCGTGGTGGGTGTTCTGGATCTCTGTCGTGACACAGAGGAAGTGGAAGCCATTCTGAATGGTGACGTGGACCAGAACCCACCCACAGAACACCAGAGACCCTGTCTGAGCCGCATCAAACTTGCCATCAAATATGAAGTTAAAAAGGTGAGAACACTCTTATCCCTGTAAAGTCTACTGTATCATATTTAATACATGAATAAGGCCTCTAAATGATTAGCAAGTAAAAAAAAGTATAATTGCACAAACGTTCACCTTTAGCTTGTGCTTTACATGTTGTTGCTTTGAAATCTGTACTGATTTTTATCAAGTAAACATAAGAATAACTTGATGAACACTTACTAGACTGAAGCAACCTAGCTTTACTTGATTATCCAGTGTCTCAAAGTCTCAAATATGATCATCAGGCTTTTGAGGAACGTTTATTTGTTCATCTCTGTCATCATTGTAGTTCATAGATAGTTCAAATTAAGCATTTAAGCATTAAGAGATGACTGATATTTATATCATAGGTATAAATAGGATAGGAACTTTGGGTTTTCATGAGCTGTGTGCCAAAATCATCAATATTAAAACAATAAAAGGCTTGAAACTACTTCAGTTGTGTGTAATGAATCTAAAATATATGAAAGTCAGTACATTACAGAAAATAATGAACTTCAAAATATGCAAATTTTTTGAAAAGGACCTGTATATGCTATACTGTTATAAAGATCTAATTGATTTACCAGAATTTCATACGTTTTATTAATATGATTATCAGCATTTGCAACAAAATGCATAATTTTTGCCAAGTTTGCATTTCGGAATACATATTACCGCCATATCATCCTATACGACCCATTCAAGCCTGAAGTATCAAATATGATACTTTACTTTTTTCTTTGCCTAAAGGCACTGTATTAGATTGAGGACTATTGTTGTGCTTTACGAAGAAAATTTAAACATGCGCTGCAATGCAAAGAAGACTGAAGCGTGTTGCTGTAGTATGTGTGACTGTAGTATGCGCTCAGTACTGTGGTGTATATCCGATCAGGATAAAGTCAGTGTGTTTGGAGACGTGAGGTGAGGCCAGGTCTTCAGGTTTGGAGTCTAATCAAGTGTCTGAGTGCTTCTGTTCTTCACCTCAGCTGAACTGGTGATTGGTAGACGGTGTCTCAGATAGAGAACTCTCTGTCTGCATGCTAACAGCTCCACAGCTTCCTCACCTTCTCACTCCAGCAACACTGACACTACAGAAAACCATCAGCTTCCGTATGAATCTCTGCACAGGCTACTGTTAGTTCATGCTTGTTTGTTTCTGGATGGCAAATACTGTGTGCTGTGAGCCGGAGAATTATAGTTGGCTTTATCTGATCTTATTGGACTAAATGTCAAAGTCGCTGGAGAGAGGAAATGAAGGCGATATATAGCGGGCCAGTGGCGACACGCCTCAGCGCTGCTTTCATTTCGCAAGATAAACAAAGATGCAGTCGCTGATGGCCAGCGGAGTGTCCAGGGAACCATGTGATGATCTGCATCACCACCCAATGAGTGTCTCAGATGTTTCTCAGAAAGATGTGTCTCAGAAAAAGAGCCCATAATTTCACACAAATCTCGGATTTCCAAGAGATATGAACAGTTTCTGAAGCAAAAAGATTATTTTGATTTTAAATTTAAATCTTCTCGTTTATTTTTTTTGTTTTTGTGTGTGTTGTGATTAGCATAAGTCACAAGATACATAAGAGTAGGACACATACTATATCCTTTATGTAACATCCTAAGTGTATTTATTTATTTCAGCATAAATTGCAATTTTCACAACAATAAATATACTGTGTATAAACTAAAACTAAAGATTAAATAAAAAACAAAAAACAATTCTAATTGTACATTTATTTATTTAAATGTATACTACCATGATATATAACAATTTTACATATATTGTAAATTGATCTATTTACTTTTTTTTTTTTATCAGCATAAATTCAAATTAGGGAATAAATACTACTTTTATTTCTATATGCTTTACAAGGTTAAATATATATTTAAGTAAATTTTTTATGCATTTCTGTATTTATTTATGAATGTATTTGTTTAAAGGGGTCTTTTTATGCCAGATGCACTTTTACAAGTTGTTTGAAATGAAATGTATTTTGGCACTTTGTGTACACAACCACCCTATAACGATAAAAATCCACCCAGTGTGTTTTTTGTAATCTCCTTAAATGTTTTCCCCTTTCCCAAATCTAGCCGTCGGACAGTGTGACGTCACACTATCGGAGGCCCCTCCCACGATCGTTGATTGACAGCAGTGTTTCACACAGCCTGGACTGGCATGACTCTTAAGCGATTGAGGTGTTTTGTTGTTGAATGTAATAATGAACATAGCAGCAGTCATTTACTCCCGACATCTGAGTGACTGAAGACGTAGAAGATTAACATTAACTTGGTTCTGAAGAGAATGATCTACCTAAATGCATTTATGTTCGCACGAATCATTCATGATCAGTGGCGTAACTACAGACAGTGCCGGCAGTTAACGCAGGCATGTCCAAGCGGGCCCATGGCGACAAAGTTACTATATTTGTATGTATATAGAAATATTAATAATAAAATATACTTCCGTTATATGTGCTTTAGTGGACTAGCAGTAGAATTTTTGTCAAACATTTTTTTCTAATTAACACCAAAGCGGTGTTCATTAACGTGACACGCAAGGACATGTTGGAGTGAATTGTTTTTTTACACTCGATTGTTTGTGTAAAGATGTGCATTACGCACGAGCGCCGATAGAGAACGATTCCTCTATTTAACAAAGACCAACAAATTTATTATCGAATAGAATGTTTCTTTCTTTTAGACATACAGTATCTGACCGTGCATGTCGCAAGATGGTCATGCTCTCTCGCCTCTCAAGAGGAAAGCATTACGTCGCCATGAAGAGAGTGTGTGCATGTCTGTTTGAGAGAGACGCACATAAAGATAACTGTTCAATTTAATATAAGAAACTGAGAAGATATTGGTTTTATTTGGTCAAAATTAAGTAGGATAGGCACACATTTGCTTATATGGGCTCTCTTTCTAGACAGGTCTGTGTGTGGTTTTAGGTATTCAATTTGGGTAGGGGTAGGGGTAAGGATTGGGATAAGTTTATATTTTTGGACAGTAATGTAGATCCAGGATCAACAAAAGATGTTGATCCAGGATCATGTCTTACTTGCCAAAATCACGGTGACCATGTGCTATATGTGCTTCAAGGTGCATCCCAGGGGGCCGTCATAGCCTGCACTGGGACCCGTCATGGTTAAGTTACGCCACTGTTCATAATCCAACCACACCTACAGAAGCAGTCAGTATAATGTCTTTTAACAAATCTTTCCAAATGACATTTCCTAATAATGTGCTAATTAGCAAGTTTCAATTTGAATGTAAGATCTAGGACTATGAATACAGCTAAACATCCTCTGAGAGCACCTCGGTAAAGAGGGGTGGGGTCATCAGAGCTCGTGAAGAGGAAATACACAGAACAAAGTGTTTTGAAAAGAGTTGTTCTTGACAGGGTAAAATGGGTGTTGATTTACACTACCACTATAGTACAGACTTTTCATTAAGACCCTAAAGAATCATATCAGCTTTCCTTATACAGTATGACCCCTTTAAATTCAGTGTAAATTATTTCTAGTACAACAAATTATCAAGTTGGCCTGAGAAAGCCGGACTAGAAAGTTTGAAAAAGTTTACGTTTAAAAAAGTTTGAACTACTTTAAACTTCAAACTATTTCAGGCTGAAAAACATCCAACTTTTCAGCCTGAAATAGTTTGAAGTTTAAAGTAGTTTAAAGATTAAATTGAATGTTTAAAGGGTGTTTAGGGTTATTTTCTAGGGTGATGCTATGTGGTTGCTAAAGTACTCAGGGTGGTTGCTAGGCTGGTTTGGCTAGTTGCTAGATAGATAGATAGATAGATAGATAGATAGATAGACAGATGCATAGATAGATAGATCAGTTTTTCCTCTGTGCAGTGACTGTTGTAGTCAGTGGATGATGTGAAGATCGTGGTCTGATCATGTCATCCATCACTGGTGTAGGTTTTAAGGGATCATGACGTTGTTAAGCAGATAACGTAAGGGTAATTATTCCTGTTGCCCTCAGCGTAATCCAAATCTTCTGAGATGAGCTCTCATTACAGGACAGCTTGATTAAGAACGTAATCATTTTTTTAGTTTGCAATTGAAATCTTAATAGTTTTATTGACTGAAGAAGCGTGACAATAACAATTTCATTAATTTCAGCCTTCAAGGAACATTACAGTCATGTTGTTTATGAGATGAGCGCACTTGAACACTATAGTGTCATAATTACCCTTCCTTGAGCTTTGACTTGAGGGCGTTTCAATTACAGAATTTGGTTATATTGATTGCAATGCATTATAATTGTCAATGTTGACTCTACAATTTTATTTGTTGATGAAGATGGCATTGAAACTCGTTAGTTTAGAGATGCACATTGCACAAAAAAATGTATTTCTTAGTATTTTGTCTTGTTTTACAGTATAAATGTCTAAAAATGACAATCAAGACTCATTCACTTAAAGGTACAAAAAAACCATAAAACTCTTATAGAGTTAAAATCAATGCTAAAAATATAAAAACAAAAAATATGAATATAAATTACAATACTATATCAATTATATTAAAATAACTCTGCACAATGATACTAAAATAACACAGTGATCAAATATTTGTATTATTTCTTTAATAAATGAGACAAAAATACTAAACTATATATATATATATATATATATATATATATATACACATACTTTTTTTCTTTAAAGAAATCACTGTTAATCACATTTTCCAAATTCTTTATGATTTGATGTCAGGAAGATTTCCTGAGAATGAAATCAGCAGAAACTCTTTATCTGTTAAAAATTAATTATGCATATGAAACTGATACACATTTAACTTTCAAAAATGATGCAAATCAAGTTCAGCTTTTAAAAATTATGCAAATTATATTATAAATTATGCATACAAATACAAATTGGGCCTTTTTGTGGATGGACACTAAACATCTCGTTTATTCAAATGAGTTTGTGACAATTCTCATTAAAAGCAGTCAGAGGGGATGCTGGGACAGTTACTACGGCAACCAGGTACAAGATTCAGGTGACCTCAGAGTCGTTTGTGTCACAATGTCTCACACACACACACACACACAGACTGCAGTAACTACCATCATCCTCTCAGCGTCAGAATTTAATGGGTCACTGAAGACAGACAAGCTTCAGTCTCTGTGTGTGAGCTGCTGGCAAATTAAAGTTGAGGATGTAATATGGCTTGTACCTTATGAAATAGATTGTCTATTATTAAACTCTAACACACACACACACTGGGCTTTAGGTGGGTCAGGCTGAGCTCTGGATCACACTATCAGCCGGAGGCTCATCTTAAATCAATGTCACGATCCATCTGTCTGTTTCTTGTTCACGCCAGTCTACATTTGGTGTATACAACACCAAACAACAGGAAAAACATCAGAAATCTGCAGGAAATGCTGGAGATTTCTACAAAAAATGTCTTCTTAATGATTTTCAGATAATTAAAGCAACAGTGTTAATGGAAGAATATGTAAAAAGTGGTATTTGGGGTAAAGCACCCCTGCTGCTGGGGCTTAAGTCACACAGTAATTAACATAATAATTAATAGATGACTGACTTTTTTTTCTAGTTTTTGCCCTGTCATGGTTAGATTTAGATAATAAATATCATATATTATGTTGTGTGTCTGTATTAGAGATAATTATTATGTTATAGAATAAAAAATAATGTTTAGAATTAAATAAAAAACATTATAGTAATAATATCATAATTAAATATAATTCGTTTTTATACTGTAAATCTATATTAAATTATTAAAGAGTCTATACTTTTTGTTTCTGTACTTAAAAGAAATATTAACATTGAAATGACAATATATTTACCATTTTATTTACCAAAATGTATAAAATGGTACAAAACAAGTATTTACTTAGACATATTATATATATGTGTATATATATATATATATATATATATAAAACATTTTTTTAGATAAAGTATTTATATCCATACTTTGAGCTGTTTACCCCATGTGTGTAAAATGGCCCCCCTTTGCCACCTCATAGACTACATGTACTGTACATTTATGAGATTTATTTTTTAAACAAAATAAGCGGCTTGTAGGATTTATTTGTTTTTTGTACAAAAGTTCTGTTGCTCCATAAATGTTCTATACAAACGTATATATTGTTTTTGATATGACACATTTTAGGTGCAGTGAAGAGCAAAATTTTTCTTAAGGTGTGCCTTTAGTAGTAGAGTAAAATATTGAAAACGATTAAATGAAATATACTTCATAGCTAAATATTTATAGTAAATCTATATTATAGCCTCAGTCTCTGTGGGAATCTACTCGCTGTGTGTTTGTTTAGCACAATAGCAGGTTTTGTGTGTCTAAATGTGAATGTTCTGTGTTTATCTGCTGTAATGTGATTTATGGAGCCTCTCTTTTCTCAATGTGTGTGTCAGTTTGTGGCTCATCCGAACTGCCAGCAGCAGCTGCTGACGATCTGGTATGAGAATCTGTCGGGTTTGCGGCAGCAGTCCATCGGGGTGAAGTGTTTGACGGTTCTGGGTGTCACCGTCGGATTGCCTTTCCTCGCCATCGCCTACTGGATCGTGCCCTGCAGCAAGGTGACAAACACACACACGCACATCTCAGCTTCTTTGACTCTTCAGATGACAAGACACTATTTTCTTCTACAAGCTGTTTTAAACACACTCTAATCCACATTCCTGCAGTAGAAGATGTTCTTCACTTCAATTTAATTTTACGTGATACTTTTCCTTCTCTCAGACAATATCTATTATATAAAAACATTCATATTCCATAAGTATAACAAAGCTTTATTTGGCAGAGGTGAGAAAAATGTAACTTAATGTTATTATAATATATTTAGTGCTGTATAATGATTCATTGCAGTTATCGCATTCAAAATAAAAGTTCTTGTTTACATAATACATGTTAGTATACTTTGTATATTTATTATGTATATATACAAACAAACACAGGCATGACAATATGTTAGTATTATATATTAAATATAGTTTTTTTTATATACAATACTCACCATAAGTTAGGGATATTGTTATTTACATGCGTGCTTTTCCTATTTGCTATTTTAATGAAATAAGTAACAGTTCCCTTTGATACTCCTAATAATGTATGAGAAGAAACACCATTTTCATTAGTTT
>JAUYWG010000048.1:3870165-3885186 GCA_034779775.1 Enteromius afrohamiltoni
AACCAATTTATTATCGAATTGAAATGTTTCTTTCTTTTAGGCACATTTAAGCAAAATTGTTTGTTTTTATTGTGAGTTTAGACCTAAATAAAAGTAAATCCACGCGATCCCACAGGAGCATCTTGTGGAAACATCTGTTATTCATGCTGAATATGCTTATGGTGCGTTTCAGTTTCTTTTTAAATGCATTTGTTTTGGCAAGACTTCTATAATCTTTATAATGAATGCCATTAGTCTATAATTTGTGTTTTATTTTATGATTTGTAGTTTTATATAGGCTAGTTGTTGGAATTTAAAAATTAAAAAGCTTTAATTGCAAGTCATATTCTTAATACATAGACTCATTTTTGTCCGATCCATTGAGGGCTACTTGTAGCAATTTTGAGAGAAAATCTTTTAAATTTTTAAACTTTTCTATTTAAATTTTAAATGGATATGCCACTCATAAGTCAAAAGACTATCGCTTTAATATACAATTAGATCAATTTAAATAACAATAACTATAGGTTGTTTTTGTTTCTGTGAATGTCTATTTCTGAGATTATAAAGTGTGCCCCCCCATTCAAGATTTTCTGGCGACTGCCCTGCTGCTATAACTGACTATTGCATTTTAAACCTGTTTCATAAAACTAGTTTATCAAATTAGCCAGGTTTATTTCAGTTAAATTGTCTTTTTGTCAGTTTGTTTGATTTCAAAGAAATCAGGCTAACTGAAATAAACCTGGCTTTTTTGGTTTAAATTATTTATGAAACAGACCCCTGGCCTATAATAAAATGTCATCTTCATGCATTTGCATACTTTATGATGCCTACATTATGTAATCAGAGACAGTGAATGATTTAGCTTTTTATCTTTAGAGGAAGTTAACTTTAATGTTTTTTGTTTAAAGGAGTCATACAAAGCCAATTTTCCAAAAGCTAATATGATTTTTTAGGGTCTTAATGGAAAGTTTATAACACAGTTTGTTTTAAAAATTTCTCAAAGATAGTTTAAAAAAACGTTAATTTTATCCTGTCAAAAACAGCTCTTTTGAAATCACTCTGTTCTGGGTACTTCCCCTTTAAATCTTCACGAGCTCCGCTGAAACCGCCCCTCTTTTCCGAGGCACTCTCAGAAGATCTTTTTTTAGCCATGTTCATAGTGTAACCTGCTTATAAGCACATTATTAGGAAAGGCAATTTGCAAAGATTCATTAAAAGACATTATACTCACCGCTTCTGTAGGTGAAGCTGCATCATGAATGATTCGCGCGAACATTAAGGCATTTCGGTTGATCAAGGGTGCATTTCCTTCAGAACCAAATGTAACGTTATCCTCTGCGTCTTCAGTCACTCAGATGTAGGGGGTAAATGGCTACTGCTATGTTCATTAATACATTCAACAACAAAACACCTCAATCGCTTAGGAGTCTTGGTTGTCTCTGCATCTCGGACTGATGACAGCGTACTCAGGGTGGGTCTGAGTTAAGACACCAGTTCAGTTTGTGTGACACGCTGCTGTCAATCAACTATTGTGGGAGTGGCCTCTGTCGGTGTGATGCCACACTGACATGCATTTGAGAATGGCTTGATTTCAGAAGTGAATTTTCAGAACTTATATTTATTAAATTAAAAGAAAACTACTGGGTGGATCTTTATCATTGTAGGGTGTTTGTGTACACACACTCCCAACACACATTTCAGTCCAAACAGCTTGTAAAATGCATTTGACACTGGATGATATTTTTAAAACAAACAGTAATTGGAAAACCCTTTGCAAGACCACGGCAAACCCCCTTGGTGTAAAAGAATAATGCAATTTAAAAGTAATTTTCCCAAACAACAGGACAAAGTCCAAGACACACTGAATGCAATTATTATAAAAAGCCAGAGGCCAGAATATGAAAGCAAACACAGCTGTTTGCAAATCGCAGGTTTATGTGTTGACTGATGGTGTAACTTCTTTTTTCTCCCCAAAAAAAATTTCTTGTAAACTAAAATTAAAGTTGCGGTCGAGATTGAAGTTAATGGGAAAAGTTTCCACATGCAAGGTATTAGATGATGTGCTGCTGCACTATTCAGTCCATCTGTTCAGAACGGCATGTGGGTTCAGGATAGTGATAAATTCCTTTCAGTTCTGTGTCTTATTTGTCTTTTTTGCTCTCTGGTTCCTCCTCTTCCACGTGTGGCTGCTCTTCTTCAGGAGCCTCCTGCAGGAGTGTCTTCAGTTCCTCAGGCTGCTGTCCCTTGCTAAGTTTCCTATATCTCTGGAATATCTCATTGAGGTTGAACTCTCGAATTATATTTTCCTGTAAAATACACAATGCATCTCTCAAGAAAGAATAACAAATTGCTTTGTGCATCTTTCTGGAGAGTGTCAGACTTCTTTACCTCAGTGAAATTCCACCCGATGGCTCTTCCCTTGTTGTCCAGAAGCGGACGGCGCATGATTTCTTGGCCACCTTGCAGGAGCAAGAGCGAGGGCAGCTGCTTACAGAGTGGCGAGGGGTTCACCTTATACCTGTAGTGAGAGTGTAGGACTGTATTAACAGTCACTATAATAACAATAATATTAATATAGTATCAATATGTTAATTTTTGTTATGATCGGTGCAGTGGACGAAGGAGAGCGCAGGAGTCGAAAGGTTCAATAAACATAAAGTCTTTAATAATAAAGAAGGCAAGGTTTCTTACATCCAACTTGTAACACAAGCACAGGTAACATTAACATGGTCTTAACATAGAACTCAAAAGACAGGACAAGACAAGACACAGCTGGGGAAACAGGTGGAAAGGAAATAACTAATAATCACAAATTGATACAGGAAGGACTAAATATGGGCAAACAGGAACTAAGACAGGAAGACATAAACTGAAACTAACATATGAAAACGAAACTAAACCAAGAATACATAAACAGTGTCTAAACAGAACTAAACAAACAAAGACCCTAACAGTTTTAAGGTTATCTATACAGCAGTGTGCTCCAAGGCAGTTACAATGTTCACATTTAGAAGATATAACCGTTTAAAACTTGCAGTTCGTAATTTTCCCCCAAACGCATCAATTATTTTTTTCCTTTTGACTTCACCCTTGTACATACTACATAGACACAAATAAATACAGGTGCATCTTAATAAATTAGAATATTGTGGAAATTATATTCTTGTAGCTAAATTTAGCATACCTCAGAAACACCTTTTAAAATATTTAATTTAATATTTATTTAATATTTAATATAACTCATTTGTATGTTTAAAGAATTCTACACAACTACTCCAAATGTCGATCTTGGAAACATTCACATTGCAAGACTGCTGCATTAAAGGGCAGATTACCCAATTATATAACATACAAAGAAAACATTATAAAGAAACCTCAATAAAAGACAAGCATGAATCTGAGATATAAATATGGATATTCCGAAAGGTGGAAAGTAATGAATTACATTTACTCACGTTACTGAAATTGAGTAGTTTTCTTGTGTACTTCTACTTTTTAAAGTAGCTTTTGAATTTTGTCATTTTACTTTTATTTAAGTAGGTTTTGATTTAAGTATTGTACTTAATTACATTTTAAATCTGTTACAGAGTAAAACAAATAAAATCTTGTCTGTTGAAATGTGGCCCGCACAGCATAATTTACAAAATTAATATGCTGATGTAGCAGTAAAACGCATGTGACAATAATTTGATAACTCAAATGTGCTCCTAATTCTTTCAAGCACAAGAATTAACATGCCAAAACCGGAACTCATTTAAAATGCGCAGCTCCAACACAAGACAAGTGTGTTTACCCGCAGACTACAGATCTTAATCACACGACTATTGAACAGTGCTGTGAGATCTAGTGAGAAGCAAAGGTCTCTGATACAAACCACAGGTGTTGCAATGATTTAAACTATTTTCAAAATTTAAATGAAACACCGTTGACATTCACAACAACACTATCGTGGAACTGACTTCAACTAGGGATATTGTCGGGCGGTGGAAGGAATAGGATCTTCTCAATCCCACTGAGGCGTCTTCTATGGAGGAAGCAGAGGCCTGGGGCCAAGGGGCGGACTCGACCATTACCCAGGCTAAAGTCGCTGAGGTAGTTTAGAAGCTTCTTGGTGGCAAGGCAACGGGAGTGGATGAGATCCACCCTGAGTACCTTAGGTCTCTGGATGACATGTCTTGGCTGACACGCCTCTACAATGTCGCGTGGAATTTGGGGACAGTGCCTCTGGACTGGCAGTGAGTGGTCCCTCTTTTTAAAAAGGGGGATCAGAGTGTGTGTTCCAACTATAGGGGGATCACAATCCTCAGCCTCCCCGGGAAAGTCTATGCCAGGGTACTGTAGAGGAGAATTCGTCCAGTAGTCGAACCTTGATCCAGGAGGAACAATTCGGCTTTCGTCCTGGTCGTGGAACACTGGACCAGCTCTATACCCTCTTTAGGGTACTGGAGGGTTCGTGGGAGTTTGCCCAACCAGTCCACATGTGTTTTGTGGACTTGGAGAAGGCATTCGACCATGTCCCTCGCAGTGCCCCGTGGGGGGTGCTCTGGGAGTACGGGGTCAGGGGCGCTTTGCTAAGGGCTGTCTGGTCCCTGTATAACCAGAGCAGGAGCTTGGTTCGCATTGCCGGTAGTAAGTCAGACTTGTTCCCAGTGGATGTTGGACTCCGGCAGGGCTGCCCTTTCTCACCGGTTCTGTTCATTATTTTTATGGACAGGATTTCTAGGCACAGTGAGGAGGCCCCGGGGACGACCTAGGACACACTGGAGGGACCATGTGTCTGGGGAGAGAGTCTGGGTGTCCCTGCTTAGACCGCTGACCCCGCGACCCAGTCCCGGATAAGCGGTAGAAGAAGGATGGATGGATGGATGGATGGACTGTCAGTTAGAATATGCTACTTTTCAGTCCAAAAATCACCAACATTTACAATGAATTACTGTGGTAACTGATATTGTGGCAGAAATGTATATTCAAATCTAAAATTTATTACTTAAGCATATGAATGTCATAGGCTAAGGAAGAAATATAAGCAAAATTACAGATATCTTTTGTTATTAACAATTTATTCAAAATAAATAAAATCATTAAGCAAATTATTTTAGCTCATTAATGTACACACAGCACCCCATATTGACAGAAAAACACAGAATTGTTGACATTTTTGCAGATTTATTCAAAAAGAAAAACTGAAATATAACATGGTCTAAGTATTTAGACTTTTTACTGTGACACTCATATATTTAACTCAGGTGCTGTCCATTTCTTCTGATCATCCTTCATTTGAGTCCAGCTGTGTTTAATTATACTGATTGGACCTGATTAGGAAAGCCACTCACCTGTCTATATAAGACCTTGCAGCTCACAATACATGCCAGAGCAAATGAGAATCATAAGGTCAAAGGAACTGCCTGAAGAGCTCATAGACAGAATTGTGGCAAGGCACAGATCTGGCCAAGGTTACAAAAAAAATCTGTTGCACTTAACGTTCCTAAGCGCACAGTGGCCTCCATAATCCTTAAATGGAAGACGTTTGGGATGACCAGAAGCCTTCCTAGAACTGTCCGTCCGGCCAAACTAAGCTAGAGCCTTGGTGAGACAGTTAAAGACGAACCCAAAGATCACTGTGGCTGAGCACCAGAGATGTAGTTGGGAGATGGAAAGTTGTAGAAAGTCAACCCTCACTCCAGCCCTCCACTAGTCGGGGCTTTATGGCAGAGTGACCCGACACATAGAAGTCTGCATGGAGTTTGTTAAAAAAACTCCAAGATGGTAAAAAATAAGATTCTCTGGTTTGATGAGACCAAGATAGAACTTTTTGGCCTTAATTCTAAGCGGTATGTGTGGAGAAAACCAGGCACTGCTGCATTGTTGCATCTTTCGCAAAAAGACTTGATGAGACCACGCCCTGGTGCTTGTTAGTGTTATGAGCTGGTCCTCTATGGCTCTGTCTAACCGTCATCAGCGGGAACTATCCCCGGAATATTAGTTCCCACCCGGACCCTTTTGCCCACACACCTCGTGGATATCCGCTCCAGGTGTAGCTTGTTTACTTCCCTTTTTAAAGGGGAGCTTGAGAGACATTCAGTGTGAAGTTTTGTTCTGCCGACAACTCTGAGTGTTTCACCCTTGCGGATTATCTGGACTGATCTTGTTGCTTACCTGGACTGTTTATCGTTTGTGATTCTTGCCTGTTGCCCCGACCCACGCCTGGATATAATGTTTTCTGATTCTAGTCTGATACTGTCTGGTACTGTCTTGTCTTATCTTTGTTGTTCCTGATTGCGGTGTTGATTATTGACTGTTTGACCACGAGCTAATAAACTGCTAGCAAATGGATCCACAGTCTTCTGAGTATTTATTACAGTTAGGAACTGTATTTAAGCAGCATGCTGAATTCAGTTCAATGCGAAGTCTTGTTCTTGCTACTGCCTGACATTTCTGTGTGTTTATATTCTGATTGATCTCTGTTGTTGACTTTGTAACACATTTTAGCTCATTAAGGGAAATATGTAAGGGATAATTTTGGGTCCTGGTCATATTGTCGGGGCTTATTTCACGATAACTACCCGCTTATTATATGGCTACTTGCCACATAAGGAAAAAAACTGGACATGAATATGAATTTGAAACGTTTTATTGGCATATTTGTTTTAAATTAACATTTTCATCCTTCCGCGAAACGATATAGTACCACGTGACTAACATTCAAACGTTAGTAAGACAATTTATAACATCTACATATAAATATATAACAACAGATGTATTTTAGTTATTTACAAGTATTAAATTGCACCTTATATTGTCCAGTGTTTGTCACAAGATTGGCGCCAAATGGTAATCTTTGTTGGCGTGGAGGGATTTTAGTACCGGCTATGCATTATTACTTTGGAGGGGTTATTATTTGAAAAGAACGAACCTGCAAATGTCTCAACTGACCAATCAGAATCAAGCATTCTAGAGAGCTGTGTAATAAAAATAAATAATTACTATTAATTATGATTAATTGCAATTATTTATATTAGCTGCCAGTAGTAACTGTAGCAGAATTATCATCAACTAATCTGTTCATTCAGCGAACACATAGTGTAATTAAAAAGATATTTTCTTGGCCACAAAAAAAAGCCTTCTTACATTATCACTGCATTAGAGCATGTAGCAAGGGTCAAATCGTAAAGGAACATTACGTTGCAAGGCAGAATCAGACTCTCATGTAATTT
The DNA here is from genome assembly GCA_034779775.1 of Enteromius afrohamiltoni. Classification (NCBI taxonomy): domain Eukaryota; kingdom Metazoa; phylum Chordata; class Actinopteri; order Cypriniformes; family Cyprinidae; genus Enteromius; species Enteromius afrohamiltoni. The sequence continues at coordinate 3,877,362 of JAUYWG010000048.1, forward strand.
GAGCAAAAGTTTTATTAACTCTACTTTAACTCGCATGTATAAATACATTCACACTAAGTGATCGTTTTGACAATAACAGAGTTTTGGGAGAGGAGGTGGCCGAATAAATCACAGCTGCTTCGCATCTCCTAATCAAGATCGCCCAATCACCTATTTCCTACCCGCTATAAATACTCCCTCTTTCCTCCTTTCCGCATCTCGCTTTTTTGCAACCCTCCCCCTCCCCTTCTCCTCCATCCTCTCCTCCGGGGGGCATTGAGAGTTCGAGCCAGGCACCAAACCTTTGCCCTCACTAGGGCTCAGGCCTCTAGGGTTCGGAGCCTGTCGTTTCCCGGCTTGCTTCCCGGACAGCTCGCCAAATTTTCTTTAATTTTACTTGCTAAAATTTCCCTAGCATTAATGAGAAAGTGCGAACTTGTGAAGGGAAAGGGCAAGGTTTTAAGATTAAATAATTAAGAAAGAGCTAGAATTTAAGTTATGAAAAGAGACTCAGTTGACCACCTGTAAAACCATCAGTTCCATAACTAATATTAAACCTCTGTTTTGTTTAGTTATATGTACGACACTTGCATTGCCTCTTTGGTGAGAGTCCGATGCAGTCTCAAAGTCCGGATGGTTACAAGGTTTAGGGTTGGCCATCATGTCCTCCTGGTTTGAAGAGTGATGCATTCCCAAAATGTGTCCTGACTGGTAGATAAAAGAAGAGCTGGAAGAGAGATCTGTCACGATCTGTGGATCTTGGGTCTCAGAGCTTAGGTGTTGCAGTGGAGCTAACTTCTCATCTCAGTCTCTGCAGCTTGTGCTGCATCTAGGCCAAGCTGATGCAGCTGCATCGATTCCAAGGGCCTTGGTCAGGAGACCAGAGAGAAATGCTGGCGTTCCGGCATCCAGAAAAGTAGAAAGAGAGAAGAGAGTAAACTTCTGCTGTGTAGGCTTTTTGTAAACTGTCAAGGTCACACCTCCTGTGGGTCAAAGACCAATGGTATGTTGATTCTTTGGAGGGAACTTTTTTTTATGGTCCTTTGTCCCTTTAATGCTAATTTGCATATACACAAGATTGGTGAATCAATATACAACTTAGAACAGGTTCTTAAAACACTGAATGTTGCAAAGATATAAACATGTAGCATACACTCTCAATTAGATCATCTGAATACGAGTCCTTAGATATCAAACACGAAATGGATCTGGCAAGATGATGTTTAGATCACATGTTTTTTGTGTTTATCAAAAACCTGCATAAATACAGTATACGATACAAAAGACAATAACAGTATACATTATGACATGAAGGATAAGTGTTCACCCAAAGGAAGTTTTCCTGTGAATTAATTTAGGGAAAAAGTCCATTGTCTTTAGACTAGTCAGAGTTGCTCTGCTAAAATTCCTTCCAGCCATAAACCGGCGGTTGTCATGGCAATGAATAGGCCTGGTTTGCCTTATCAGTGGCCCATCAGGGGAGGTTACACACTCGTATTTGCAGTTTGAGTTACCTCTTGGGCTGATAAAAGCGGTATTAAAGATTGCTAACATTTGTTAAATCTAACAAATAGTTTGTCCGATTGGATTCTGTTTAGATTATTCAATAAATGTTACGCTATTCACTATTCCTGGCCCTGGGTCCTGCTTGCTCGCAAGGGAGCATGAGTGCGAGCTGACACAGCTGATAGAACGCGTGACAGAACAACTCACCAAGTAAAGAGATGGCATTCAGCGCGGGACTCATCGCGCTCGTACACAGAGATCCGTCATTCGAGGACTTCGTCGAGTACTACTTCAAGCTGGCCGAACAATCGGGTCTCGGTGACTCAGTTCTCTCTGCTGCATTCTGGAGCTCAGCTCTTCAGTTCTGTGGAGCTCCCAGACGTGAGAGATTTGCCCTGGAAATCGTCTGTGTTCCTTTGTTTAATGACCGTCCGGTCCTGGATGGGAGGAAGTCATTCGCTCAGCCAGACACACCAGTGCCGCCGCCCAAATCACGAGCAGCCTGAGTGTTTCCTCGCTGTTGATGCGCACATCTCTGTGGACTTCGATCCGCCATTACAGCTCCACATGCCATCCTCTCCTGACGCGGACATTGATCCACCATTACGGCCCCGAGCGCCGTCAGCTCCTGATGCAGACAAAGAGCTGCCTTCTGGGGATTGTGAGTTACCCTGTTCTAAACCCGTTGAACAAGTTAATGACTGTAATGTACCATGGCCTGAACCATTTGAATTTTCTAGTGACTGAGAACTATCATGGCCTGAACCGTTTGAACCCTCTGGTGACTGTGAAATATCATGGCCTGAACCGTTTGAACCCTCTGGTGACTGTGAACTATCATGGCCTGAACCGTTGGAACCTTCTGGTGACTGTGAACTCTCATGGCCTGAACCGTTTGAACCCTCTGGTGACTGTGAACTATCATGGCCTGAACCGTTTAAACCTTCTGGTGACTGTGAACTATCATGGCCTGAACCGTTTGAACCTTCTGGTGACTGTGAAGTCTCATGGCCTGAACTGTTTGAATCTTCTAGTGACTGTGAACTATCATGGCCTGAGCTTTTGGAATCTTCTAATGACTGTGAGTTTCCCGACTGTCCAGAGTCTGCTGCGCATCCAGTGCGCCCTCCAGAGTCTGCTGCACATCCATTGTGCCCTTCAGAGTTGTCTTCTGCACCTGGACGCCCCCGGTGAGCTTCCCCGAGAAAATGTTGTGGTGGGGGGAATTGGACTGCTTTCCACAACCGGCACCTGATCCATTACGGCCTCCCAATGCTCCTGATCCTCCGCCCAAGGCTCCTGATCCGCCGCGGCCTCCCAAGGCTCCTGATCCTCCGGGGTTGGCTCAGGGTTCTGACCTGCCCAGGGCCATCTGATACCACATAGTGTCCGGGAGGTCTCCTAAGACTCTGCCCTGTGCACCTCCCGGACACCCATCCATCCCTCCCCCTGCCTTTAGTATTGTCCCGCCTACAAACTTTGTGAGCTTCTGGAAGCCGCTCTTAAGGGGGGGGCTCTGTTATACTATCAACTTTTCATCTTGTCCATGTGCTCTGTGTGTTGTTTTTATTTCATTTTTCCCATGTGCTGTGTCTTGTTTGTAACCCCGTCCATCTCATCAGTGTTCTCTCCCTTCCAGTTGTGTCTCCAGGTGTTTCCCCTTGTCTTGTGATTAGTCTTTGTATTTAGTTAATTCCCTGTTTTCAGTCTAGCGTGAATTGTTAACGTAACGTTTCATGTTTCTTTATGAAAGCTCTGCGTAGCTCATCGCGTGCCCCTTTTGTTCTGTTTAGATTATTCAATAAATGTTACACTATTTGCTATTCCTGGCTCTGGGTCCTGCTTGCTTGCAAGGGAGCATGAGCGCGAGCTGACACAGCTGATAGAACGCGTGACATTGAGCATATATATATATATACATATTACGTTATTTAGACAATTTAGAAAGTAAATTATTAGTAAATTATTTAAATTTACATTAAGAAATCTTAATTATTTAAACACATGATAATAGTTGTTCAAATGCTTTATTAACACATGTTCCTGCTGTAATTCATGATTAAGTCAGGTAGTTATAAAGCATTTAGTAGTTGCCAGATGTCTGTTTTTAGCTCATCTAAAGTGAGGACTATTCATACCTTGTAAAGCATTTCTAAAGCAGATGTACAGGGATACAGATTCCAAGATGTAAAAAAGGTGATCTGTACACTTGATAAATGAAAAACAAACTTTCAATTTCATAGAAAAATAAGTGTACAGTTGCACAGTTTCATATTATTTTGCATCTTGCAATGACATTCTGTACATGCTTATAAATCAAGAACAAGGCATTTATAGCTGTATTTATAAACTGCTTACTAATGACTGTTAATGTGGGAACAATGCTTTATAAAGGATGAACTGACTATTTACTAATGCTTAACTAATGATTCATAGCGTGTAGCTATTATAAAGTGTTACCAAGAAAGGTATATTTTAGAATTCACATGAAGAAAATAAAGTAAAGTAAAAAAAAATTGATTTTACATTAAGAAATCAAACTACTTTATTTAAATCTTTAAAATGTAATAAAATAATAATATTGATTGATTGATTTTACGTTACAATTAACTGCTTTGAAGCACTGTAATATGAAAAGCTTAATAATACATAATTTATTTGTAACATATGTACTGTATACATCGTAGTAGTATTTGTTATGGCACCATTTATTTATGGTAAAAAATATATATGTGTAATCATTATGTAAATATTTTTTAAATATTATTATTCTTTAAATAATAATAAACTTAATAATAATTAAACTTTAAAGCCTCCTCCAAATACCTAACAGTGATCATTTGGACAGAAATTGTTATTAAAAATAATCACAATGCAAACCTTACGGTACTTTTGTTGGTGATTTATATTCCATCTGTGGCACAGATGCAACCCGTTTAAATATTCAGAGCGACACGGAGAGAGTGAGACCTTGACTCTGTCCACTCGATGAGTTCAGCGTTAAAACACAAACATTTCAGCTACATCACAAAACAAATCCATTATTTAACAGAGCCTCTGTTCTTCTGTTCTCCAGCGTCACTCTATCTGATTCACTGAGTGATTCATCATCTTCGTTCTGCAGTCCTTCAGCTCGTGAATGCAGCTCTCTGTTAAAAATGGGCACAGATGGAATAAAAATGTTCCACGCACAAGAAAGGACAACCACAGTGTTCAACTGAAGACTCTTCAGCCTCTGAGTTGTTTCTCCTGAGCAAACGATCATATCATAATCTCATTTGTTTCTTCTAGAAGAAGAGATCGCAAGGTCTCAAACTGTTCAGATTTACCAAGATGCAAATGTTTGCAAACAAACGTTTGTCTGTGTCACAAACTCCATCCATGTCATTTACTTTCTCAGTTGTTCCTGCACTGAATGTCTGTTTAGTTTGTCTAAAATAAAACAAAAAATGTCTATGAAAGAGCAACATCTGAACATTCTTGTTCTTCCTGTGTTTGTTGACAGGGTGGAGGAGAGCTTTAAGACTCTGTTCTGGTCCATATTCGGTCTGTCGGAGGTGATTTCTGTGGTTCTGAAGTATGATCATAAGTTCATCGAGAACATCGGTTATGTTTTGTACGGCGTTTATAACGTCACCATGGTGGTGGTTCTTCTCAACATGTTAATTGCAATGATTAACAGCTCCTACCAGGAAATTGAGGTACATATTTACTACAAAAATACTGATTCTCTTGCTTTTTACAAAAAAACATATCTAAATCTCCTTAAAGCACGATAAATTTACCTGACAAGCAATTAAGGGAATGTCATTCTTAATGATTATAATCCATTACCGGTGATGAAAACTGTAGTTAGTAACGTAATCGTTTAGATTACATGTTTAAAGTACTGCCATATTTACATGAAATAGGACATAATATATTATTTATTATTTTCCATTCTTCATCATCAGTGACAGTGAATCAGGATTTGTGAGTGTATAAATCTGTCTGTCTCTGCAGGAAGACGCTGATGTGGAGTGGAAGTTTGCTCGTGCTAAACTCTGGTTGTCATATTTCGATGAAGGACGTACGCTGCCTGCCCCGTTTAACCTGGTGCCCACCCCAAAATCCTTCTACTATCTGATCATCCGGGTCAAGACCTGCCTTATACAACTGTGTAAGGGTAAAGGTCATCGGCATGAAAACGAGTTGGAGATGGGAATGCTCAATTCACGGCTGAAGGTAAAACACATACTGCACATTAAAAGTGACATGCCATGTAATATTTCGAACATCATTTGAGGTCTTCATGCATCGTAGATTTTCTTTAAACTTTAATCCATCTCTCACAGCAGATCCGAATGTCTAGTCTGATTGCGTGATGTCTCAGTTTTCTCTCGTCTGCAGTTTTGTGTCTTCAAAACTGATTTAAGTTGTATTGATAAGTGTGTAAATCTAAATAAGAGAATATATATTACTGTTAAATGATTCATCTCGTGCAAAATAAGCTTTGGTTTACATAATATATGTGTGTATTCTGTTATATATATATTATGTACAGTATATATAAATACACACTCATACAGTATATATTTTGAAAATATTTACATGTATTTACACATTAGTTAACATATAAACATATTTTTTTCTGAAATATGAACATGCATGTGTATGTGTGTATATATACATATATATATATATATATATATATATATATATATACAGGTGCTGGTCATATAATAAGAATATCTTCAAAAAGTTGATTTATTTCACTAATTCCATTCAAGAAGTGAAACTTGTATAATGTATACATTCATTTCACACAGGCTGATATATTTCAAGTCATTTAATAAAAAGAATAATACATAAAGGCGAGAGACAACCGCACCACTTGTTGATCTTGAAAAATAGCTTTCACATCAGCTAACTGATTTTGACTTGGCCTCCACATTTTTGAGACATTGTGTGGTGGGTCAGAATCTTCTGCTGTTTCCTCAGACTGGTCTGGGGATGGTGACTCTGTACTTGAATCTTTTGTTGGTCCACCATCAGAGAGGAAGAGTGAATCATTTGGTGGATGATTTATAAAATCCAGAAACAGTTTCTTCACAATTTAAACACACTATAAACACCTAATTTATTTTACTTTATTTATTTTTTTTTACTTAAACGTCCATAGCTCAATAAAGCTCAATAATTCACACTGAGCACAATGTAAATACAACATATCAAATTGAATAATCAATGCTTTTTTTTCAAAGATTATCTTCACTCAAATATGATCGGGCATGATCGCTGTCTTGCATGTCTGGGTCAAGCACACGCTGAGGCAGCTTTTGTGAATGGTCAATGCGTTCATTGCGAGCGTATTACCATGGCTACATTGAAGTCCCGCGGCGAGGCACTTGGGGGATTTCCAGGTGAGCATTCAGAATGTTCCATCCGGGGTGAAAGCCTTGTGGACTCCTGATGCACCATGTAGTCCCGTGGTCCTCCTGGAGGAGGCCGCTCCCCCTTTAACAGGGCTGAGTGTGTCCTTCAGAGCGCCCCGAGAGGATGAGATGTCTTCGGCAGCATAGGAGGGTGAATCAGACGGTAAGGGAGGGCACCGCACTGGATACCGAACTCTTTGCTCTGCTCCTCCGTGCCACAGTAGGAACTGGTTTGGAGGTGCCGCGTGCACCTTCAGCCGACCCTTCGCGGCTGGATGATTGGTTTCTGGGGGTTAGAGAGGCGGCTCCGCTGCGCTCTCTCCCAGTGCCATTCTTCCCGGAGGTGCACAAAGAGCTTTCCCGCCCAGGCTCTTCGCCCCTCGCCACTCTCGATGGTGGTGCAGCCAGGGGGTATGCAGCAATCCCTCAGGTCGAGCGCGCTGTGGCGCTGCACCTATGCCCACGCAGTGCTGCCGCCTGTTGTGATCAGCCGCATCTTCTGTCCGAGGCGAGTAGACTTTCATCCGCTCTCGCTGGCGATGTCTACTAGGCCACCGGGCAGGCTGCTACCCAGGACGCTGTGTCACCAGCGCGGGAGCCAGGAAGACGAACAATGCAGCCAGACGAACAGTCCCTGTCCCTGCCCCGCTACGGGCTGCCCCACTGCTGGCACGGTCAACGTTCCCTTGATACCCCTGTCGACGCTGCTCGGAGCTTGGATAGCGCTCCCGGCCCCCTCGCAGTGGTTGATTCGGACGGTACGTCTTGGCTATGCAATTTAGTTCACCAGGCTCCCACCTGGCATTCGCTCTACTTCGGTCCGCTCAGAGAGCCAAGCTGCCATACTGTGCGCGGAGATTGCTGTCCTACTGGCGAAGGAAGCAATCGAGCCTGTCCCTCCAGCCGAGATGAGGTCGGGGTTTTAC
>JAUYWG010000048.1:3885286-3899501 GCA_034779775.1 Enteromius afrohamiltoni
TGACGCGTGAGGGGTCTACAGGGGTCAGTGTTTGTCTACCTGTGTGTGAGATACACTCAGGTGTGTTTGTGCGCATGCTGGCTCCGCCCATCTGACCTGCCCAGCACACACAGGAAGAGAGAAAGAGAGAAAGCGGAAAACTTCAGCTGATGTCCTCATGGCTGTTCTTACGGTCTGAGGACTTTACCATGACGCGCCAGGACTTTATACCAATCATCAGAGGAATTCATGACAGCTCTATTGATTGACAGCGTGGATCTTTAAGTTTAGAGACTTAACGCGTAGTTTGTTTATTCGCGATCGAGACAAACTTGCGCCAAAACGCGCGTTCGGATTCGGAGACTTGTGCGCGGAGATCAGCGCAGGCGCATATCGAGCCACGAAAGGTCCGAGACCAGCACACTTCTGTGATCCAAACTTTAGGGTTCAAACTTCCCTCCTTTTCCTTTGTGCCGGGGGACGAGCGCAGGCCGGCGGCGCGCAGCAGCACCAGGCCGCGGGTAAAGACGCCCTAAGCGGGCGTTCGAGGAATATAAGTGATTTACAGCACAACAATGGATCCAAACTCAGCCTCTGCCGGTGTCCCCAAAAGTGGGAAAGAGAAGGAGAAGAAAAGCAAGAAGAACTATGACGATGGAGACGGAAAGAAGAAGTTTGTAAGTGTTTGATGTCCTTATTGTGCTGTCAGTACTAGGTTACTGTAGTAAAGCGTCAGGGGGGTTGTAAATAGATTTGTGTTCGAACCTGGCCCTTAATTAAACTCAAAGACGTTTGAATTCACATTTCCTACTTGAAATCATAAAGCTCTGATGAGTTTAAGAAGTTGTGCAGCTCGCTCGCTCCGTGCTTCGACTTCTCTGATGAGGAAGTTGAATGTGAAGTGTGTTTTGAAGCATCACTGAAGGGTTACAGTTATCAGGAAGGGGCTCTAGTAAAACTGAACCTTTCATATTCAGGAGACTTTTAAACCCCTGTTTTCTTGTCAGATAACTTTCACCTCTGGTAATAACATATAAAGTGTGTTTTAGACACAGGTAGTCTACTATGGAGTTCCATGTACAAGTCATACATACAATGTCGGGCTGTAATATTGTACCGCGACGTGCAACATGGTTTCACTGCGAAATGAAACGTTGTTTCTGTATGGAGCGCTTACGTTGCGTTCTGACTGACTGTAATAACGTTCCGTTTCGAAGCGTCTGAGGTAACGTTGTTTCAGAGCGGTTCAGCGGCATCGATTACAGAACGCATTCAGATACAGGAATTTTATTGCCTCTGGGTAAACTCCGAAGTTGTGGAACTGGAAAAGCGCGAATGAGAGGGAATTCTGTGACGTCAAAAAGGAGTCCTTTAGCTCGAGTAGATGGAGGTTTGGAGCCACGCCCACCAGCGTCTATCCAGCTGGACCGTGCTTACTGCACACTTTAATAATGTCTCAACTTCCAATTCGCCCTCCCTCACAGCCACATATGTGTAGCCCATACAGTATAGTATATGCTTAGTGTGCAAAAAGTATTAGCAAGCAACCGTAAGTTTTTTTTTTTCCCCATATTTCTTGTCTGAAGTTCATAGCTTGAAAAACGTACTGGTCAAAGTACAATTCAGTATGTAAAGGAATGTACATTATATTACACACCTGACAGTACACCACATCAGAGCCTGTGAAGAAACTTAGAGATTTCAGCCGAAAAATTTCGATTTGCTCATGCACCCTAAGGCCATCCAAGATGTAGATGAGTTTGTTTCTTTATGGGAACTGATATGAAGCAATTTATTTATTAATATGAAGGTATTTTAAGTGTTGCTCTAGTCCAGTGCAAAAGTCGCCTTGTCTGAATCAGTAGAGAAATATTCCCACAATTTAAATGCAAAAACAGTCTTGATTTGTTTCTTGTTGATTGATTGTACTGGAGTGGTGAGAATTACTTGAGGATTGTGATGTTTTTATCTGCTGTTTGGACTCTCATTCTGACGGCACCCATTCACTGCAGTGGACCCATTGATGAGCATAATGCTGCCTTTCTCCAAATCTGTTCCTATGAAGAAATAAACTCTCAGGTGGCTTGAGGAAGATTACATTTTCAGAAAATGTAAATTTTTTTGATTGGAGAAATCAGCCTAGTTTTCATCACTTTGAAATGAAAGGTCACTACGAGTGAATTGTTTTGAATGAGGCTGGGCATTTTGGTAGATGTAGTGGGATATTTTATACAGATGGTACCATGCCGATCTAGCCTTCGTTCTGATGGAAAACTGATATTGCATCATTAGACAGTGTTTCCATATAGAGTCTTGAACACAGCTGGTGTGTTGTAGTGAAACTCTAGACACTGATGTGAGGAAACCGTAAACCATCACTTTGTGTGTGAACACGTGGGGTTTCTGTCTGGTAGAGACAGAGTGCTTCTTACTACCATAATTACCACCTGAACATCATACATTATACAACCCTATAAAGTCTACAGTAATGCATTTGATACAGAAATTTCTAAGGCTTCTAAATGATGCTTCTAAAATGCCTTTTAGTTTAGTGCCGTAACTTTTGCTATGATTAGGCCTGTCGCATTCGGCATCTAAATATATTATAACAAAAACACACTAGTGTAAACGGGGCCTAAGTAGACGCTTGCATTGTATTTTCATAGACCTTGAGTTGAGTTTAGATGATTTAAAGTCTGCTCCGATTGTTCAGTGTTCAGATCTCTTTAATGTTTATTTCCCCTTCGATTGTAGTCCTGGAAGGTCTTAAAGTTCAGAATTTAAAATTCCATCACAACGAAGTCACGCTCGGGCCTTCAGACGCTTCATTTGAAAGAGTGTTCAGTAGCGTGGAACGGTTTTGTGCTTGGGGTCTGGAGCCGAGCGTCCTTGTCTCTCATCTGCCCTCTCAATTGTTTTATACTCTCCCTTCAGCAAGGATGTCAAACACACACACACTTGCCACTAGTGTTTTTCCTATAATGAGCAGAAGGTCATTTCTGTGAGGAAAGTTGGATTAGTGGCTGAATGTCCGCAGGTCACCGCTTACATTTGTGCCCTGCTGAGAGACACCGTGGTCCATCCTCTCGGCTTGATTACATCATATCCTCTTTACCTGCTTATGTTTATAGATCAGCCCCAGAGATCATAAGTACATGATTTGGATTTTACTTTTAGTGGGTAAACGGTCATGGTGTGCTCTCGTGTGTGTTGACTCTGATCTGTGTTGGTCTCGGTGGGCTATCTAAAGTGGAGCTGTTTTTCATTAAAAGTAAAAAAAAAAAAGTGATGGCTGTGTTTGCACAACAGGACATGTTTGGTGTTACATTCTGATTGTCTGGGTCATGACTTGGGAGTTATCAGAAAACTAAAAATAACTCAACACTGTCAAATAACAGCATTCAAAAGTTTGGGGTGAGTAAAACGTATTACCTTTATTTTGCAAGGAATCCTTAAAGTTACAGTAAACATTAATAATGTTACAATGTTTCAGTTTCAAAGAAAGGCTGTTTCTGTTTAAAGATTTAAAAAATTAATTAAAATTATTCCACAAAAATACGAAGCAAGTGTTTTCGAGATTGATAATAATCAGAAATGTTCTAAAACATTTGAAAAGCTTGCTGACCTTGAGTACTTTCAGTATTGTGGTGATTTTTATGCAATGTTTACAAAATTAGCAACAATGTCAACAGTGTCTGAAAGGTTTATTTGCTTTCACATAAATTAAAATGAAGACTGAAAAAAAAAAAAGTCACTATGGAAAATGTCTGTTTATTTTGCATTTTCAAAATTTGCAAAAGTGACAAAATATGCAGCTACTAAATAAATACATTATATAAATGGTATATAATATAATATTTATATTTAATATGTGTATATATATATATATATATATATATATAATCTTTATATTTGGGGTGGGCATAGATTAATGTTTTTTTAAATCTAGATTAAAATGGCTCAATTGTATTTGACCAAAGTCATTCAGAATATAAAAGTAAAGCCCTATTCAGACAGGACTAGTTTTACAGGGGGTTGTTGGAGAATGTTTTGTTTCACAGACCTACTTGGTGACTTTAATCCTGTCCGAATCTGCCATGTCTGTGTTTTTCTCTCACAACCTCTGTGATAATTCTTACCACATGCACGTTTAATATATGCTGATGTATAAAATAAATAAATAAATACAAATAAAGAGCCAGATCACGTAAACTGTTAAGACTGGCATCAGGTAAGATTACTCGCGTTCATTTCTGCACTCGGTTACGTGTGTTTAAATAATCAAAATTAAACATGTGTTTAACGTTACTACAAATAAAAATCTAAAGTAAGCGCACATTAACATGGTTTTGCTGTAAATGATATCGTGATATTGCGCACTACTGCATCCAGTTTTTCTCTTCGCTGATGAATGTCTCCTGACAGCTGTAATGCTGCTCATGGTTTTTTCCAGAACGTTCCACTGAGTAATATGGACCCGCTGAGCAGTAGGTTTGTGTGCAAACACCGTCTCTTGTGGGGTTTGTGTCCCTCATAGCTGAGTTTGGCCTCTCAGGACAACATTCGCTTCTGCAGCTTCCAGAGGTGCTAACGCTGATGTTTGAGATGGGTCTCACGTGTGTTTGAAAGGTCAGGTGGGAAACTGCTTCACATTGCATGCCACGCTGCACACAGCTATTAGACATGACAGAACTCAAACCCTGAGCTCATGTGCCAAACTAAAGCATTACCTGCCAACGTTTAAAATTATATATGCTTATATGTGAAAATGCAATCGTTTAAAAACATATTGAAAACAGTCCTGCTCCTTCATATATTTCTTCATTTTTTTAATGGAAAGAAAGTTTAAATATAAATCTCATGTAACATACTAAATTGCTTTATTAATTGTCTATACATTTGGATTAGTTTAATGCTTGTTGCTGAATAAATAGAATTAATTTAAAATAAAATAAGATGCTAAAAATTAATTTGAAAATAATATTATTATAAATATTTCTACAATATAGAATATAAACAACATTAGTGCAGTCAGGTGATTAATCGCAAATTAATTACATTCCAAAATAAAGGATTTATTTACATAATGTATATGTTGTGTTGTATATATTTATCATTTATATATAAATGCACACACATACAGCACATATTTTGAAAAATATGAAAATGGATTTGAATATATATTAATATTTAATATCTATTTAATATGTAAACTGAAGATTTTTCTTAAATGTATACATGCATGTGTGTGTATTTATATATAAATAATAAAAATAAACAATATTAAATATGTATATAATATATTGTTAATGCTAATTTCAGTCAGGTTTAACATGATCTAATGCACTGAGCTAACATGAAATAACATTGAATGGTTGTATTTTTATGAACAAAGACGAATAAATACTGTAATAAATGTACTGTTCATGGTTTGTTCTTGTTACATTAACTAATAAGTGTTCCCAAAAATGATATAATAATTCTTTAATTAACTCTTCTACTCTTGCTTGTTAACTTAGCAAATGTCCCTTTTGGACTTTCTGTCAGCGTGGTTTAATTTGTGTCTGGGATATGAATGGTTAACTGAGTAGTTCCAGTTTATTTTAATGCTGACAGATGCTGATTGCTGGAGATAAGAAATGCTCAAATAGACTTAATTCAACAGGATTCACTGCCTGTAGTTTCTGATCACAATCACAACCCTGTCACAGAAACAAACAAAGCCTGTCTGTCCAGGTGATGGAGGAGAGACATTTTGAGCGTTAAGCATTAACCCTGTCCTCCTCTCTTCACCAGCGAAGCTCTGGCGTCCAGAAAACATGACTGCTGGCTCAGAGTTGAGGCCTGTGTTTGTTTACAACCTTTACCTCACATGCCAGACGGAGCACAAGAAGAGAAAGAAAGAACCCTTTCTCGGACGTCACGTGATGTAATTGAGATGCAGTCTGGGAAACTCCTCTGAACCCCTCCGCTCGTAAAACAACAATGCGTTTCACAGAAGTGTGTGCTTTAGGAGCGCAGGGCCTTTGCTTTCACTTCATGATGGAAAGAAACTTCTTTTAGTGATTATTAGTGGTGTTTGCCAAGGCAAGGTGTTGCTCGTGTTTAGTTAGCTGACAGGAAGTGCAGCTGAGGTGACTGAGCCACGCAATGTTGAGAGAGATTCATGGGAAACGGAAGGACAGAAATGAACTGAAAGTAAATGATAAAGAAAATGTCAAATTTGTAGAAATGCAAGGAAGAGAGAATATAAACTGGGCTGTTTTGTTGGTATCTGTAAAAGAGGTCTCTTCTCCTGTGTTTATTTGATTTAAAACAAAGTGAGATAAAGTAATATTGTGAAAGAATATAATTGCAATTTAAAAAAACTGTTTCCAGTTTTAATAATTTATTCTGGCTAATGTAAAGTTGTTTGTTTGTTTTTTTATGTTTTATTTGTTTATTTATTTATTTTTCAAACTCCAGTCTTCAGTGTCACATGAAAAGGATTTGCTGAATGAAACATTCGAAAAAACATTTGTTTGATTTAGATTAACTCATAATGTAAATGCCTGCTGTCACTTTTAAACTATTGAATGCATCCTTGCTGAATAAAAACTTGGATAGATGGATTGAGTGGTAAATGGATAGGAAAGATAGATGGATAGATAGATAGATAGATTGATGGAAGGAAAGATAGAATGATGGATTGATAAATCGAGAGTCAGTTGGTTTGATGGATAGACATAGATGGATTGGTTGAGATGGATTGATAGATGATATAGATGATAGATTGATTGAGAGATGGGTAGATGGATAGATTGATGTGGATGGATGGATGGACAGATCGAGAGATGGACTGATTGAGAAGTGGATGGAAAGATTGATATGGATGGATGATGGATAGATGGGCTAATTGAGAGTTGGGTGGATGGATTGATTGGTATGGATGGATGGATGGACAGATGGATAGATTGAAAGATGGACCAATTGAGAGATAGGTAGATGGATGGATGGATGGATTGAGGGATGGACTGATTGAGAAATGGGTGGATAGATTGATATGGGTGGATGGATAGATTGAAAGATGGATCAGTTGAGAGAAGGGTAGATGGATGGACTGAGAGATGGGTGGATGGATTGATTTGGAGAGATGGACTGATTGACAGAAAGAGCAAGCACTAGATGATGTAGGCCTGTGTCTGTGTTTATGGTGAAGTTGAGTTGCAGCAATGCAGAGTGTCTGCTGACTCACTTTCGTGTGTGTACTGTTTGATGTTTGTTCGTGTTTTCTTAGAGATGCGGCTTTTCGCAGTTTCAGGAAGTAACGGTTATAACGACAGGACGCCTTTGCCCTTTCACTCTTACTCCTGTAGGGTTATGTCATAAAGGAGATCAGGGTTTGCCTATTTAAACAAATGCCGATATATAAAATCATGAAGCTGCAGCATTTGCTGAGTGATTGGATGATGAGAAACCAACAGAAACGACTTCAGCCAATCACAG
The DNA here is from genome assembly GCA_034779775.1 of Enteromius afrohamiltoni. Lineage (NCBI taxonomy): Eukaryota > Metazoa > Chordata > Actinopteri > Cypriniformes > Cyprinidae > Enteromius > Enteromius afrohamiltoni. The sequence goes on from JAUYWG010000048.1 coordinate 3,892,751, forward strand.
GCTCTTCTACCTCACTGACAGACAGATTTGCATATAAACTGAAATGATGTAATACAACGTTGTGGGTTTTGATGAGCACCTCTGCAGCTGAATCATTAAGAAAGTGCTTTTGTCCATAAAGGCAAATGAGCTTAGTGTAAATGAGGGTCGTTTGTGGAAATATAATAGGCATGTCATATAAATTAGTGTTGAACTAGGAAGAGAGCAAATGGCTCTTTTATAATTATACAAACATTCACCTTCAGCTCCTGCCTAATGTGTCTTTGTGCTGTCAAACCTTTGAAATGATTTTTGTGAAGTAAACATTAGAAAAGCTTTCTTGAACAGTTTCCCTTACTGGACTGAAGCAACTTGGCTTTATTTAGTTTTTCTTTGAAAAATGGTCAAATATGATGATGATCAGGCTGATCTGATGATGATCTCTCAATGTATTGCATTGCATAATATATTGTGATCATCAAACAAAACCTTTACATACTTTATTTATATTACTTTATACAATACAACGATCTGTCACTACATATTAAAGAGCCGCAAAACGATTTTTATTGTTTGAATTTATTTAGTATAAAAGCTGAGAGACACTAGACTTTGTTTCATTTCAGAAGCAGTCTGATCAGTCTTCTCCGTCGGTCTGTTGTCAGTTATCTCTTTACTCTGGAAAGTAATGAATAACATTACATGGTTTCTTCATTTTCTCACTATATCAGACTATACGAGCCATAAAAGCCTGATTTCTTAAATATAATGCTCAATAATAGCGTGCATGCAATGTGTCTGAATGTAAATAGTTCCTTAAAAAAAATAGATATAGAAATCTATGAGATGAGCTCACTAACATTGGTCATTGAGGTGTGTGTTTGTGTGTCTCTCTCTGGTCAGTGGAATGTGCTTGGTTCAGGATGAATGGATTAAATCAGGCTGCTGAACTTGCCGTGTGTGTGTGAGGTATTTAAATAGGTTGTGAGTCACTGGATTAGATTCTGTGCTTCAGACACAGGTGCACAGATTCGTGTGTGTGTGTGTGTGATTTATTCTGTGGGTGTGCTGAGGTGTGTGTTTCAGTAATTAGTCAATCATGCAGGTTAACAATGACATTTCTGTTAGGTTCATAATGACATGTGAATATCTGTGAAGTAGAGGCATGTGGGATGTTTATGTGACAGTTTGGAATGTGTGAGTGTGTTTTCTTGTTTAATGTTTAAATCTTTGATGGTTACAAAAAAACAAATTTGTTATTAAACTATTATCCAAATATATTAATCTGCTGTTATAATTGGTTATGTATAGGTAGTACAATATATCTGCACATCTCTGTAGAGTGCATGTGGCAGCAGTGAAATTCCCTTTGACCTGCAATCTCTCATTAACAGACAGATTAATCTGTCTAATCTCTCTCTCACACACTGACAGGTGTATTAGGTGGAGTGTGTGAACGTCTGTGATTCAATCCGGTGTTGTTTGGCTGCTTGGTGTGTCTGTAGAGTTTCATTTGTTGTTGACTTACTGAATGTGAATCAAACTCTGATTAATGGAGCCAAGTGTGACCTTTGTGCTTCTCGCCTCAACACACACACACACACACACACACGCTGTTTGAATGGCTTTCTGTGTGAGTTTTAACCCAGCAGATTTTCTGTATTGATGAGAGACGCAGCTTGCAAACACGTGCAGAATATTAAGTGTTTGTGTCAGTGCTGGTGAAGCTACTTTAAAACTGCAGTTTAACAAAATACATGCTAAAAATGAAAATTCGTTTATTTCTCTTGTGTCATTCCAAAACTATAAGACCTTTTTTCATCTTTGGGACACAAATTAAGATATTTTTGATGACATCAGAGAGCCACCTGACCCTCCATAGACAGACATAGATCCGAATTTTGAGAAACGGTATACCGTCGCTCAGCCTTCTCAATATTTTGTGAATGTAAAAGAACTATAGTTAAAGAATATCAGGTCCTTCAGACCTCTTTTGTTCTTCAGATCTCAAATGAAGGTATTTTTGATGAATTCTGATAGTTCCCATAAACAGCAATTTAGTTAACATGATCTACATCCAGAAACGTATCAAGGAAATTTATTGAATAATCGTCATTTTACGATTCACAATAATACTTATTGAACGCAAACAAAACACACTTTATTCAACAATTCGTCTCCTCCGCATCGCCATAGCACCATTTAGCGGAGTTGTGTTCTTTGTAGGGGTGGGACGATACAGGTAACTCACGATTCAATTCTGTGGCGATATGTGGCCCACGATAATGGTAATATCCCGATTCGCAATATCTACGATATTCAATATATTGAAAGAAATGTCATCAACGTTACATCACGATATATGTGACTGAAAAAGAAAAATAAGGAAATCTTACGCATTTATTAATGCCAACTAGGGCTGCACGATTTGGGAAATTCAATTTTCTAATTTAATTCAATGTTCAGTGTTCACACCTGAGGCGACTTGGGGCGGATATATCTCGCTATTCGCGTGTAGTTGGACGCTTGAACATGCTGAGTTTACTCCATTTTCACACTGCACGTGTCAGCAGGGCGTAAGCAGCGTATATTTTTTTCTGGCGCCCATGTTAACGGATGAGGGCTTTCGCGCAGGGGCGGCGCGTAGCAGGTGCAGAGAAATGACATAAATCAAAGCACATGACAAGCACAGAAAAATGCTTGTCTGTAGACGCTGCTCCTGATCTGAATACATGCCGCTTTTGCTTTGCTTATGCGTGCAGTGTTTAACACGCCACTTAATTCGTGCTGCAGGATGTCTAATTGCGTCTTTGCATTGACTTAACATTTAAATGACTCGCTTACCGCTTCATTCACGTCTGGTGTGAGCAAGAATGAATGTCGTGTTACGTCCACTAATACATTTATTTATTTAATACAATCGCAACATTTGCCGTAATGTAATCACAAAGGCTGACATCGCGATTGCGATATGATTAATGCCAATATTTCCAACATTGTGCAAAGAAATATGGATTTGCTTAATTACTCACCGCCTCCTGGTCTTAAATGTAAACACTGTACAGCTAGACAGATAAGTGCATGAACATTAAAAACGGCTGACTTGGTTTGCCCTCATTATCACCTGAGAGTAGTTCACCGTGATAGCGAACGAGGTGCACCTGCAGATTCGTAGTGTTGCTGTTTGCGAAGCAGTTCTTTATCCAGTGCCTTTTCGTCGACTGTCTCGTAAAACCATTTTCTGCGCTGCTTCTCTGTTGTTGTTGTTAGTTAACTTGTGTTCCTATTTACTTGAACAGCAAACAGAAAGGTAGATATTGGGTAGTGAGACTGACAATGGGTAAATGAATCATTTTGTGTTGTAATAAAATATTGATATTGGCCGTTAGTGTATCGATTATTTATTGCGACAGAGAGCACAACAATATATTGCGATCATTTTTTCCCACGCCTAGTTCTTTGCATACAAAACGTATTCTTACAGCTTCGTCAAATTAGTTATTTGTGTTCTGAAGATGAACAAAGTTTTTATGAATTTGAAATGACGTGAGGGTGAGGAATTACTTACAGAATTGTAATGTTTGGGTGGAGTAACCATTTAATAGTGTTTTAGATAATTGTAAGAGTTTATTTGCACTACGGATTGTTGTGTTGTTTGCATTATCATAAAATAATAATCAACTTTTTTTCCAGAAAAGATGGTATTTCTGCTGGTGTAGATAATATTATCACAGTACTCACAGGCACAGTCTGTTTAACTCAAGTGTGGTGTGAACAACAACACTTCTCAGCTGTGAATGTGAACACAGGGTTTGTGCAACATCTGATGCACTGAAAGCATAGTGTTTCTGTTCCCAGCTTTCATTCAGTTGAGCGCAAACACACATTTGATCATGTGTCAGTTTGATTTTGCAGAAGCTCAAGGAACGCCCTGAGTCTGAATGTTTTGAAAGAAAAGACAAGTTTTAGTTTTTTTTTGGTCGTGTGATATGGAATGAGATTGTTTGACTTAAAGAGGTTCCTTTGTTTTCATTGCTAGCCATTACCACAAACTCTTTCCCACACACTCATGTGACTGTTTGTCCCTTTTGGTCAGCAGTTGGTCATTATGTGGTTATTATTGAATTATATGCATCTGACATCACTTCCTTTTCCTGTCACTGACAACAGAGGGAATTTTGTCTAATTTTCACTCCTATCAAACCGATCAAACTCATGTTCTCCTTTTATTTTTAGCCTGGCTGAACCAGGGTTATTATAGTCAACTAAAACAAAAACCATAAAAGGAAAAAAATATATATATATATTTCTGTTCGCTATAATAATAAGTTCTGTTCTGTATTGTTGAGTCTTTCTAATTTTTCATTACTGCTGCTTTTTTTAAAATTTATTTAAATTGAATTGCGCCGCCTTCATGTTTCATTGTTGAATTCATCATGTTTGTTGTCCTGGAAACCTCATTGCCCCATGTTTCAGTAAGCATCTTGGGGTGACAGGAAGTATTGTTTGTTTGGTTTTGAAGGAATTGGTTTGTGCTATTGTCTAAGTGAAAGGTCTTGAATGAGGTCCTGTCATCAGAAGCTCCTCGCCGAGGGTCAGTCCATTGTCAGTGTGTGTGTGTGGCAGGTGCTTATTCACGCGTGTAACTGTTCCTCTGTGTCCAGCCAACCGTTATCACAGAAAGCATGTTACTGTGAGCAGAGGAAGCAGACTAATTTAGCTTAAAGGACTTCCTGTTGACGTGTCGAGTCACTCAAACTGTTAGTCTGCTGTACAGTTATTATGAAGTGTCAGTCAGTCTTGTTCTTTTCTTTAGTATTGTTTCTCTTGTCATCATTCTCTGCAATGTGTCTAACTGACAGACCGCTGGATGATGCTGAATCTGATGTGTCAAGGTCATATTTATCCACACACACACACACACACACACAAAGAAGAAATACATTTATATATAAAATGTGTGTGTGTGCATCAGATTCACCCTTACAGATCAATTATAGATAATGCTTTAATGAATCAAAAGCTACTTGAATTGATCAAAACTAATAGTACGTAATACAAATGTTACAAAACAAGTTTTATTAAAAAGAAATCCTGTTGTTTTAAGCATCACTTTGCTCATCAAAGGATCCTAAATGTATAAAATTATCATTGTTTAAGCAAATCTAATGACCGGAATAATATTCACATAGAAAACGGTTATTTTAAATTCTAGTATTTTGGAATATTGCTTATATTTGTGTGTATACAGCCTTGCTGAGCGTGACAGAAATATTACAGACACCAAATTAAATATGATTTTCATTCGTTTGTTTGTTTTTGTACTGCAGTGTAGAGAAACATGGGAATGACTGAGTTTATACTGAGATCAGTAACATCAGATTAGGGGACAAATTCAACTTTATGACCTATTAAATCATTCTCCTGCTGTATTGTTCCCTGTATAGACTGAAACAATGCTCTGCTAGTGTGTGTGTGTTCTTAATGCAGCTTTTGCATGTGTGTCTTTCTTTGCGACACTTCCTGTGAGCACTTTGTGCAGGAAGTGGTTTGTCACACTTTTAACGGGTGTGTCTGGTGAGGCCCGAATTATTATGACATCATTTCAACGCGCACACACACACACACACACTCCCCAAGCTTCAGTTGGCAAACCGAAATGGACATTTGTCTCCATGGAAACCAAGCGGGCGAAATTACACACACACACACAAGAATGCTCATGTCTGTGTCTATTTTTAGAAGGGAATGAGAAATACAGGTGCTTTCAGACACACACACGCACTCTCACCTTAAACCTGTATAAATCTGCGTGTGTGTGTGTGTGTGTATTTGGGACTCGTTTATATTAATTTAGTGAATTAGGTCATTAAGATGACACTGATGAATGTTCTGGGTCCATATGTAAAGTGTGTCAGAAGACTTTTAATAGTCTGGAAATAATTCAGTTCTATTCTGTTGCAGATTTTGATCAGTTTTTGATCTCATTATGTGTGTTATATTGGGTGTGGGTGTGTTTTGGTGATTTTGTGGGTGTAGCTGTAAAGAATTAAGTTGAGTTTGAGTGCGTTTCTGAGTAATTGAGAGATTCAGTCATATTTTAAAGCATGTGTCAACACACACACACACAGAGTTAAATCTGAGTATCTGAGAGCAGGAGGAAAGAGGTTGAGTGAGTTTTGGGATGATGGTCAATCCACAAGTTTACATAGAGTTTGTGAGTTCATCTGACTGCTGCTGAAGTCATTGGACAGTATTATTACATTCAACATTCATTTTTATTTATTATTTTGATGTAATATTTGTAATGTGTTTGTAGTATCTTATTATATTGTATTTGTAGTATTTTATTTTATTTAATAACCACATCACCACATTGGCAGTATCAGCATCATGTGGCATTTCAACTGCCGTTTAGTGAGATATTTATAATTCTTTATCTCTCTGTGGTGATATGAGTATTTCATCTACGCATACCTGTGACAATGTTATCCGCATTCCTTTGGCACAGGTTATGTGATCCCTGCTGGTTTTGTGTTTTGTGAGGTTAAAGGTCGTGCCTTTTACCGCATTCCATTCTCTCACTGACAGATACTCAAGTAACATCTGGAGAACCTGTGTTGTTTTGATTGGGCACCATAGTAACGCTTGTTTAAAAGCAGGTGACTTGACTTCTCCGGGAACAGGAAGTGATGCGCTGATGTTTATTTGCTGAGCTGCTCTGCCCTCGTGTGGCAGGCTTCTACTTGTGCACTCTGGCGGGGGGGGGGGG